>QYSG01015001.1:0-93879 GCA_003988875.1 Lachnum nothofagi
TTTCGAAACTGGCTGGTGAGTATCTTGGCTGTATTTCCTCTCCTCCTTAGAGCTCACAGCTCTAATTGATCTTCTCGGTTCCCCTTGAATCTCTCCTCCAGCCCAAAATCCTTCCAAACCCTGTACTGAAATGATTTCCCAGTCGGCCACCCTTTCGACACCATCAAAGTCCGCCTCCAAACCTCTTCCCCGGCGCGCTTCTCCGGGCCCCTTCAATGCCTCCTCGAAACCGTGCGCAAAGAGTCCGTCTTCGGGCTCTACAAAGGCGCCACGCCCCCGCTCGTCGGTTGGATGTTCATGGACAGCATCATGCTCGGCTCGTTGACGTTCTACCGCTCCCTCTTACACCGGACCCTCTTCTCGCCATCCTACCTATCCGGCCAGCCACAACGGCCTCCGGTACCTACGCACAAGCTGCCGACGATAGGTCATGCGATGGCGGGCGTGATGGCAGGTGCGACGGTGTCGTTCATTGCGGCGCCGGTAGAGCATATTAAGGCGCGTCTACAGATCCAGTACTCGAGTAAAAAGGCCGAGAGGTTGTACAAGGGCCCTATCGATGCCGCGGCCAAGATCTACAGGTTCCACGGTATTCCCGGGATATATCACGGGTTGTCTGCTACGTTGCTGTTTAGGAGCTTCTTCTTCTTTTGGTGGGGCAGTTATGATGTGTTCACGCGCTTTCTTACGGAGAAGACGAGCTTGAGCACGCCAGCTGTGAATTTCTGGGCTGGTGGACTTAGTGCACAGGTCTTTTGGATAACAAGCTATCCGTCTGATGTTGTGAAGCAGAGGGTCATGACGGATCCGTTGGGGAGAGGGCTGGGGGATGGGGAGAGGAAGTTTCCGAATTGGAGGAGTGCTGCGACGGCGGTGTATAGGGAGAGTGGGTGGAGGGGATATTGGCGTGGTTTCTTACCATGTTTCTTGAGAGCTTTCCCGGCGAATGCGGTCGCATTGGTTGCGTTTGAGGGCGTTATGAGGGCGTTGCCTTAGATAGATGGTACTAGAGATAGACGGATGGGGCATTTCGGGAGGCGTTCTGGAAGATATCCGCTCTGTAAGTATGTATCAGTAGGCATGTGTAAAATAGGTAATCCCACTCTAAAGTCTCAAATATAATAGAGTATTATATGCATAGTAGCCGGCTCACTCCTCTGACCAAGCGCAAAAAACACAACGCTTCCAACGCGCATCTCAAGATCGGTCAGTGAAAATCCCTAAAAAAAAGGTTAGTGCTGAAAATTCACAGTGAGCAGTCAAGATGCGAAAGACAATATCATCTACTGGATTAAGTGTCAAAAGAGAACTCATCCCAAGGCCGTATCCTCTGGCGTGTCGACTACTTTCAAACCGGATCCAAGACTTACGCCATCTCCAACCGTCTCAGCAGCTCTCGAATTGAACATCGGATTATACTCGCCCATGGAACTCGGCAATATCAGAGTACCTGCTGACGACTAAGCATAGAAATGCTTCGCCCCTAAGATCTCTGACACGAAAGGCAGCTTTTCAAAGAACTAGATCCCCGTCACATCCACCACGGGCACGATTTACAAAGCCTCAATGTCGGCATTTTGTCCCATTTGTCCCTATTATCCCACCTAAGCCTCACCCTCCTCGGAAAGAAAGGAGACTGCAGAAGACCCATGAAAACCGCGAATTCTGTTGCACAGCCAAAGACTGCCCGGCGTCGTTTGAATCAATTTGAGGGGCGGTGTTTGTACATGGAACGTTTGCTCTCGGCCTCCTTGGGATATTGACTGGGATWTTGTATGTTTGTCGGTGTGGTTTCAATGTCTATAGATTTGGTCTGAGATCCGAGTGGTAGAAAAAGGCCAGACCAGAAGTACACAAGAAACATGATGCTGTGTTGACAGAAGCTGAGGAGGAGAGTTGGATTCAAGATCTACAACTGCAGATGGAAAAGATGTTAGCTAGCTCGTAGCTAATGGAAATAGATGGAATAACTCAATAATTCTGAGACAATGAATGGAGATCATGTAAGGGTATCATTATAATTTCTATAAAAAGCATACTGTTGCTCGCTATGCTGCCCATATGCCCCCAAGCATATTTTTGACCGCAATGTTCGAAACGCCATCCAATGCCTCATACCTACATATTGTACCAAATCTTACACCTGATGATCCGCCTCCATCAACCACGCCTTCGCGAGGTCCTTTGCTAGTCCCAGCCTCAGAATCCTGAGCACATCATTCCCAGTCGTCGTAGCAGTGATGCCACGTCTCCAATCCCAACCCCGCTTGACATTCCCCTTCAACGAAGTCCCACTCATCGACTGCCTTAGCTGAGATGCCACCATCGAGCTGCCAACTATGGAGAAGCTGCTATTGCCACTAACACTCGATGTCGACTTCCTCAACATGTCACTTGGAGTTGAGCCTTTGAGGCCTGGTGTAGACGCCTTCACAATTTCGAAAACTGCGTCGCAGGCTTCATACACACCACGCCCGACCGTCTGAAGATCCTCGATGGCTTTGAGCAGTATTTCGATCTGAGATGTCGTGAGCGTGATGTTTGGCTGGTTGACAAACACCATTGCTTCTCCCAACAGAGCCAGCAGGAGCTCCACACGCACGACAGCGCCGACCTTCTCGTCATAAAGTCCGCCTCGAATATTGTCGTCTGAGCTCGAAATAACGGCTAACAAGGCGTTTGTAGCTTCCAATTTACGTGTAATAGCCCCTTTGTGGGGCCTCTGACCTTTCGGGCGTAAGACTTCCTCGTCTCTCAAGTCGTAGAACTTGCGTAGTGTGGCATAGCCGCTGAGGGTTTTCTGGAGAAGCTCTGCGGCTGCAAGGTCCATTGAAGAAAGTTCTTCCAGGGCGGTTTTCGGAGATGATACGAGCCGTTTCAARTAATCGTCCATCTCACCCTCCGGAGGGAACGCCACGGAGTAAGTCAGCGATTTTGAGTTCAGCTGGTTCAAGACTTCTTTGACTTTGCTCTCGTCATGTGCAAGCGCATAGTACCATATTGCTTCGCCGAATCTTTGTGGCTGGTCGTCTTCCTCAAGAAGATCGGCATATGCCTGTTTCAAGTCAGCACAATGTCCAAAGGTACAGAATATCGATCATACCTTTGCAGTGGCTTCAGCATGGCGGCTCATGCCGATGTTATTAAGTAGGGTCCAAAGCTTGTCGACAGTGACAGCAGAATCTAGTTCAAAGGTGTTCAAGAACTCTCCTATCATGTCCTCGGAACGAGTAGCAGAATCAAGCCTGCCYAAAACGGCAATGGCTAATTCCCACCCCTCCCTGATTTCTTGTAAGGCCCGGGAATTTGGCGAAGACTCAAGCGTTTCCAGCCGTGCCAAAGAGCGAGCGTAACCAATAAGTGTCTGATCCTTAATGCTGTCAGTCTTAGATGGAGAAGCGTTGACTCCGAGCGTATCAAAGTCCTCTTGATCCAGGCTGCCCATATCGATGAGGGGTTGTGACTCTGCGGGTGGAAGCCACTCTCCTATAGAAGCAACTTCAGCAACAGCAGAAGAGACAGGACCGGACCATGCCCTTAAGAATCCTACGACTGCTTCATTATCTCCATCAATAAACGAAGCAAGTCCAACTTCGACAGGATCCATGGTATTGACTTTGAAATCCGTCTTCTCGTCCGTGACTATTTCAAGTGCTTCTTGAAATCTGCGCAGATACGCCTCCTTATCAGATTTCTGGAAGACAGGGAGTCGGGAGGCCCGAGATTGACCCAAAGGTACTTGTCTGTTATCCTTGCCTCCATCCCACCACAGCACCAAGCCGATAGTAGCTTCACACCAGTCCTGGGCATTTGCCAAAACACCCTCAGAGTCCCCCAACACGATGCTGTATAGTGTTAGGAAGTTTTGGTAAATGCTCCATGGCACCTGACTCTCAGCCTTCCTTGCAATAGTGCTGTAAGTTCCTGCAGAGGGCTGGCCGAATCTGTCAGAGACCGCCGATTCCCTGGAGCCTCTATTTCTTCCTTCAGCAAAGTTCTTTAAATCATCAATGGCTTTCGAGATCCTGATCCGAAACAACGCCCAATCACTTCCCCGTATGTTCCAATCTCCTTGTATAGCAGGGCATGTTCCAAGAACCTGGATTGCAGCATTTGCAACTTTCTCAATATTGATCAAAGATTGTCCTGTAAATCCGACTTGGCTAGAGAGGTTGCTCATATCATCCATTCCGCTTCTAGCATGCTTCCATCCTGCATTCTTCAGGGTGTTGAGAACGGAAACCAGCTTCCCATGAAGGATGCCGTTGTAAACAGCACCCCAAAAGAGTCTATGATTCGCAGGACTTGGTCGATGTACTTGAATTTCCTCGAACTGTATTGAGTAAGGATCGTGATATGCTGCCAGCCATTCCACCAGGACTCCTGGGATCGGCCTAGGTTTATCGTTCGCAATGGGCTGCGGGTGATGGATGTTCAATGTTAGGCAGGCCAAGAAATTTGCTCTTGCGAAATTCGATGTTGCAGGTCCTGGCCCGATAGTTGCTGTGTATTCCTCGGAATTAGGCTTGGCAGTTCTGCTTTGATAGTCGCCCCAGATATTTGTCAAATTGCCTGAGACTATGCTTAAAGTCTTCTGTAGAGCGAGATCGTTGCCTGCCGTCTCCACGCTCTCGTCATATAGGCTCGTAATTATAGCTTCCGTTCCCAGAACTAGGTCGTCCGATTCCTCGATGTTTGGCAGTCCCATGTGCGTGTAGATGTCCTTAGCAATCTTGCTGTAGATTGAGGGCTTTCTGGACGGTGAAAAGGACTTTCTTAAGCTCTGCAGGTCATCCTCTCCGATTGGCACAAGAGCACCAGCACCTGGCGTTCCAAGCAACAGGTCTGAATTGCTTTGTTCATCGAACTCATTTCGCCTCGCTCCTGATTGATAATCGTTCATATCTTCATCCTCATCGTACGGCGCATCGTCATCTTCCATGTTTTCGTCGTAGGCATCTCTTGGTCTTCTACGGAGATCTTCCTCCTCCTCTTCATCATACTCTTCCTCTTCATCCTCATATACTGGGGCTTGGTAACCTCTTTGTTTGGGTAAAATGAGAGGCTCTTTTGAAGCGGGAGGAGAGTCTATCGAGTTCGAGAATGTGGAGGAGTTGAAGCCGTCGAAATTGGGTGGGGACGGATTAAATAGGCTTGGCTGAGAGAAGTTGATAGGCTTGATGGGGGGAGTTGCGCCCATGAACGAGCTTCCGAGGACAGATTGGGGCGGATTACCGGCTGGTGTGAAAGAGGCAGCAGATGATGGTGGAGGTCCAGCTGGGGTCGTCGAAGGGTTGGAAATCCTGAAGATATTGTTCCTGCCATTGCTGGATMTCCTGTCTGGCGTTGAGGGCGGAGGGCTCGAAGAGTAGTCGTAGGGGGCTTGAAAGGTCATGGTGAATGCTATGCTCCGTAGAGCCTCACATTCGGAAAAGAGAAGACAGCGCCTCGATCTGTGGGAAATTATGAGGGTSAGGGTGGTTGTCGCGAGGCCGTTGCTGAGGATACGCCAAATGTTGGAGAGCTGTACTCAGTATTTACAAAAGCTCGTCCCGGCGGAACTTCGGCAAATGTCCCCCCAACGCGTCGCGCGAAGCCCTCTTTATTTGCTTGGAGTTGCGGCACTCGGGCTGCTTTTGAATGTCTCAACCGCGGTGGAACATTGAAATAGCTGCCCCCTGATCTCCAAGAATACAGCATTCTGCCTTTCCTTTGCTTTCTATGCCGCAGTAATGCCTAGGTATGGCCGGAAGTCCCAGTCCCAGTCCCAGTCCCAGTCCCAGTCCCAGTGCGACCGCTACTGACCAATGTCCCGGGAGTAGGGAAATCATCACAGTACAAGCTGGGCAGTGCGGCAACAGCAGTAAGTGCCCCAAGCAAGGTCTCCGAGTCTATGTAGAATGCTCATAWTTCCCTCGTCTAGTTGGCAGTCAGTTCTGGCAACAGCTCTGCCAGGAACATGGCATAAGTCAAGATGGAAATCTGGAGGAGTTTGCGACTGAGGGAGGGGACCGAAAGGATGTTTTCTTCTACCAATCTGACGATACGCGATATATACCGAGAGCTATCCTAATCGATTTGGAACCTCGTGTATGTGTTGGGAGGAGAAATATAACACTGGCTGTCACTGATAAATTCATAGGTCTTGAACGGCATCCAAACCGGCCCTTACAAAAACATCTACAACCCAGAAAACTTCTTCGTTGGAAAGAACGGTATAGGTGCTGCCAATAATTGGGGAGATGGATATCAAACGGGAGAATCTGTGCATGAGGAGATCATGGAAATGATTGATCGGGAGGCAGATGGCAGCGATTCTCTAGAGGTATGCCATGTTTATCCCAGAGTGGACTGGTGAAAAGGTTTGGCTTATGCTTTTAGGGATTTATGATGCTTCACTCAATAGCAGGAGGCACAGGGTCCGGTCTGGGCTCATTCCTGCTGGAAAGACTGAACGACCGATTTCCAAAGAAGATTATTCAGACATACTCTGTCTTCCCAGATACCACAAACTCTGGCGATGTGGTGGTCCATCCTTATAACAGCTTGCTTTCCATGCGAAGATTAACACAAAACGCGGATTCGGTTGTCGTTCTTGACAATGGCGCTCTGTCACGCATTGCTGCCGATAGATTACACGTTCAAGAACCCTCGTTCCAACAGACCAACCAGCTCGTGAGTATGTATACAAGTCCAAGAACGTTAGCTAACTCTATACACAGGTATCTACAGTCATGTCAGCAAGCACGACGACCCTTCGATATCCTGGTTATATGCATAACGATCTTGTCAGCATTGTTGCCTCATTAATCCCCACACCTCGATGCCATTTCCTCATGACCTCTTATACACCATTCACAGGCGATAATGTCGAGCAAGCTAAGACTGTCCGCAAGACTACCGTTCTAGACGTGATGCGACGGCTCCTTCAACCCAAGAACCGAATGGTGTCGACGATTCCTGGGAAGAAGAGTTGCTACATCTCTATTCTGAACGTGATTCAAGGAGATGTAGACCCTACAGACGTGCACAAGAGTCTTCTCCGAATCAGAGAACGTAGACTGGCGACGTTTATACCATGGGGTCCGGCCAGCATCCAGGTTGCATTGACCAAGAAGAGCCCATACATCCCAATGAACCATAGGGTCAGCGGTCTCATGTTAGCAAATCACACAAGCATTGCTACTGTAAGTACTCCCTGTCTCCAAAGGTTCGTAGGCTGACAACCTTCAAGCTCTTCAAACGGATTGTGAGGCAGTATGATGGCATGCGAAAGCGCAATGCATTCATGGAGGGTTATAAGAAGACAGCTCCATTCGCCGATAATTTGAACGAGTTTGACGAAGCCAAGGAGGTGGTCACGGATCTCATTGCGGAATATGAAGCAGCAGAAGACGCRGATTATCTGAATCCAGAAGCTGGCGACAAAGCGGCTGGAGAGGCGGGAGACAAGCGGGTGTCATGATTTTACGCAGTACGAAAGGAAGAAATGGACTTTGGAGTTGAGGATATTGGCGCCTAAGAGACTCTGTACATGAKTTGTAAGGATACCATTTTTGCAAGGTCTCGTGATCATCAAGTGAAGTTATTTCCTCAGTCATACTTCCCCAATTTTCCAGATTCCCCTGGAGCTAATAACGTCATGCACCCGCTTGATCGATCGGACCAAAAGCTCCCCCTTGTGGATTGGAATTTTGGAAGCCGCAAGCCGCAATGAGCGAGGATTAAGTAATATGACATCGTCTAGAAAAGCTCGAAGTGAAGCTTCAAATTCATAGCTTCTCTTCGTGGACTTCTATCTCTTCAATCAAACARAAACCTTCAAACTTTCTACAAAAGACTCGAGCAATTAGTACATCTCAAAAGTAAACAGTAAGATAGCCAACATGCTAATAATTCAGCAGCAATATCTAAAATGCCTGACCAATCCAAAGCCGACCTCATCGCTGAGCGACAAGCCAACCTCCCCCTCCCAGAAGAGCCACCTGTCGCATCAGACTGGAACTCGGCCGACGCACGAACAGTCAACGTTAAATCTGGAGAGCGCCAAGAGGAGATCTCATTTGGTGAGGCTAACTCGGCTGGTCTGAGGGAGCYTGCGACTGCAGGAAGTGGTGTGAGAGAAGAGGGCGGAGCGGATCTTTCTGGAGTTGGTACGTGTGATAATAAAGGTCTTGTCTTGTCAGTATGCTAATAGGATTATAGGACGACAAGGAAAGGAGGGCTTGGATGGATTGCCGAAGGATGCGAAGAAATAGTTTCATGGAGGATATGTAGATGAATGAATTATGAGTTGCTCTTGTCTTGTTCTCTATGGAYTCGTCGCTGTGTCTACGTAGCAAAATAAGGTCTTTTTTGACTTACTGAAATCACAATCACCAGAAATTGCATCTAGTGGCCTCTCTTGACCTTTCCGTGAGCTTAATCGACAAGAAAATGCTACATCGAAGTTCGAAATCTGGAGGCGCGTTCGCCCCTCAGTTGCCCCTCGTTCCTTCTCGCTTTACATGTGACGTTGACTCGAATTTCACGAGGAGGATCTTCAGGTCTGGAAACTTCTCCATATAAACTGTCCAATTCACAGCTTCTTAGAGCTGCATTTCATCRKMGGGGATGCTCCAGCAAGCTTGTTTGTCTCAGCTTCTTGATCGTTTGTTTGTGATGTCATGGGGCGTTAGTTAGGATGATGTTACCAGCGCGAGACAATGCTTAGAGCTCAGCCGCCTTGAACTTAGTTGAGGGTCCTCATTACTCTTTGAAAAGAATCAATCTATCTATCACCCAAATCGAAAAAGTCATAATCTCATCAGGCCAATCATCAATAGATACCCAAAATGTCTCACCACAACCCAAGCCAGGGAACAAAAGTAAGAATTTACTTAGTCCTTAGCTTTCAACGTCATCTCTGTCCAAGGTCCACAATCAATAAGGACAAACCCTTACTGCCATTACTCAAAGAAGCCGAGCTAATGATTCCAAGGTCACCGACCCCAACGCACCCGCAATCCACGAGGGAGCCGGAGCTGTAGCAAACGACAGTCTCGCTGCCGAATCAACTAGAGCGGACGGAGGCTTTGCCTTCAACCGCAACGGCGAACCTCAAGGCGTCTCTGGCTCCAACTCCACATTCGCCAACAAAAGCACTTCCGGAGCAACGCGCCTAGACCCCGCTTCTGACGCTGAAGCTCGACTCGGAGGCTCCAGTTCTTATCYAGGCTCTGTGGGCGGCCAGGCAAAGGGCCTTGCGGTCGAGAATACTCAGGGCTCATACCAGACTGGCGGAGCGGCTAGCAGTGCCGGCACAGCGCCTTCTTACGTCTCTTCGCAATACGTCGATAAGGCTGGTCCTAAGGGACAGGATTTGGAAGAGGGAGGCTTTGAGAGCAACGACAAGAAGAATGCGAGCTGGAACTCGGATATTGGAGGGAAGAATGACCCGGGACGGTTGGCTGAGGACAAGATTGAGAGACAAAATGCCGAATCTGGTCTTGATGCCGGACGCCCTAGACAACAGGGCGTCTCTGGAGACAATACGTATGATGCTCTTGGAGGTGATACACAGGCATGAGTTGTAGAGTTACGGGAGTTACGAGATATGAATAGTGATAGGATATCAATAATTTCCCTCGGAATTTTGTGACTTCACGTGTGCCAGTTTTCCACTTGGAGCGACAGACTTATAAGAACGTTTGCTTTTGATACGAAAAAAAAGGAACAGAAAGATCAACACAGGGGGGCTGGCTCAATGACACGCTAGCGCACCCTGGCTCGTGGTGCAACCTCAAACGCGTCTCTCCTGATTTCGCGCTTCCTCCCGTAAGCCAACATTTTTAWAAATTCGCCAACTCGATGCCGGGAAGATGGTTGACTGTCCGATCTGTGGGAAAGGGGTTAAGGAAAGAGACATAAACAGTCATATCGATTCAGGATGCCAGTCCTTCCTTGAGACAACGCCCCCACCACTGACCCAGCAGAATGGCAACTCCCAAAAGCCGCCAGCGACCCAAAAGGCATCTTTGACGAACTTCTTCCAAACTCCAGCCGCAAAGCGCTCAGCTGCATATCCTRCCCCGAAAAACCAATCTAGCCCAAGCTTGAAGACTGAGCTCAGAGCTCAGGGCAATGGCACATCCGCCATTACGCCGAGTCAACCTCAAAGAAAACGGTCATTTGAGGACATCGCCCCGGATGCTCCGGTCAAGCAAGAACCAGAGCAGGCTGAAGTCGTGAAGGAAGAGCCGCCTGCGAAGAAGCCAAAGATAAATGCCTTCCAAAAAGCTGCGCCATTGGCAGAACGAATGCGTCCCCGATCTCTAGACGAATGTATTGGACAAGAGTTAGTAGGGCCACAAGGAGTTCTACGAAGCTTGATAGAACAAGATCGTGTGCCATCTATGATACTGTGGGGTGGTGCCGGCACAGGAAAGACGACGATAGCAAGATGTATAGCTTCCATGGTTGACAGTAGGTTTGTGGAGATCAACAGTACAAGTTCTGGGGTGGCAGACTGCAAGAAGATATTTGCTGAAGCAAGAGGGGAATTGGGTTTGACTGGGCGGAAAACGATATTATTCTGCGACGAAATACACCGGTTTTCGAAAGCTCAGCAAGATTGCTTCTTGGGTCCTGTAGAGAATGGACAGGTTACGCTCATAGGAGCTACTACGGAGAATCCGTCGTTCAAGGTTCAAAACGCCTTATTATCACGATGTCGAACATTTACTCTTCAAAAATTGACGGACGAAGATATACTACAGATTTTGGAAAGAGCTTTGGCCTCTGAGGGCGAAAATGTGTCAGGGGATCTGATAGACTCAGAGTTTCTCAAATATTTATCCGCATTCTCGGACGGAGATGCTCGGACAGCTCTGAATCTTCTGGAGCTGGCAATGTCACTATCAACACGGCCGTCTATTACCAAGGAAGAGATCAAATCCTCCCTAACCAAGACTCTGGTATACGACAGAGCAGGGGACCAACACTACGATACCATATCTGCTTTCCACAAGTCAGTGCGAGGTAGTGACCCYGACGCCGCTCTCTACTAYCTAGCTCGTATGCTGCAATCCGGCGAGGACCCTCTATACGTCGCCCGTAGAATGGTAGTCATCGCCTCAGAAGACGTCGGACTCGCAGACAACACCCTCCTATCACTTGCTACAGCCACCTACACGGCCGCGGAGAAAATTGGCATGCCAGAATGTCGCATCTCCCTCGCCCACTGCTGCGTAGCATTGTGCCTAGCTCCAAAAAGCACGCGGGCCTATAGAGGCCTGAATAATGCTTATGCGGCTCTGAGGGAGCCGGGCGTTGCGAGCTTGCCGATTCCAATACATTTGCGGAACGCGCCAACGAAGTTGATGAAAGAGCTCGGGTATGGGGATCAGTATAAGTATAATCCAAACTATAAGGAGGGGAAGGTGGTACAGGAGTATTTGCCGGAACAGTTGAAGGGCAGAACATTTTTGGAGGATAGGGATTTGGGGACCGAGATTGATCCCGGTGCTTGGCAATAATATTGGAGTACGGATCTGTAATTGATGCAAATTTGGGTAACAAGCATTGCAATGGCGTTGGTCGGGCGATATGGCGCTTGCTGTTTGAACATATGGTGTGGAATATAATCTGCAAAAGTTGGAGTCGTTGGCTGGTCATAGAATACAATTGAGGGCAATGGTTGAGTGTCTTGAACTCTGTAGGTGTTTCAAAAGTTCACTGGTCCAGAGCCACATTACACAGCCTTCTGAAAGACTAGATCCAGCATTTGTCAGTGACTTATATTTATAGCTTCTGTTGCGAGGAGAGGCATTGTCCAACCAGCATTGACATTACAACACCCAATATCCACCAGGCCGATAATCCTAACTGCCAATACATTAAGGTATCATGCAAGTACGCTTTCYAAATGCCCAAAACTGCCAAACAAGAATTCCGCCTCCCTAACTATGGGGCCCCAGAATWGCAAGAAGAAATATTTCCAAAATAACGCAAGTGCGACCAAACACCTACAACAAGTTCCGTCAGTTCACCCTCATTCCCACCCGTCTCCCACAGCGACCCATCAACCCTCTTGATATCCGCGGTCTGGGGCATCCCATCCGCAAGACTGATATAATACTCGGGATAGTAGTGATCCCAGTCGTCTCCGAAAATGTCGAAGTGTTCGGGTATTTGAGGTACGATGTCTCGCCAGTGCGTTATGCGGTAGTTGRATCCTTTGGAGGGCGCTTGGTTCTGGATGTAGTTGGAGATGTCTGCGCTGCCGAGTTTAGGCTGGCCGAATGTGTACTGGGGATGGTTAGCGCTGCTTTCTTGAGGTAGTGTGGGAAGTTTACGATGTCTACGTTGGTCCCAGCATTTCTCAACTGGGCACCCAAAAGCGCTGCTACTGCTCCGCCCARCGAATGGCCGGTCGCGATGACTTTGTAGCTCGGACGAGTCTTGAGGGCGCTTACTACATTCGTCTTGACAGTAGCGAGTACATCATTCGCTGCGTCCCAAAATCCAGAATGGATCTCACACCCATCATTTGTGTTTGCCGTGCCACATAGATTGGTCTTTAAACGGTCGAGCTTGATATCGGTCACGACAGACTCGAAGTTTTGGAACGGCTGAGTTCCTTGAATGGAGACCACGATCAACTTGTTGGTATCATCGACCGCAACGTAGCCCATTGTTTTCGAGTCGCCCCTGATGTTTGTCAGCTGCAGTCTCATCGGGTGGTGAAGATCAATGTAAGAGCTTGAGGTATCGCTCGGCGTACACCCTAGAAAGAGCGCTGCCCAAAGGCGACGATGACATGACTTTAGAGGGACCAGATCAATGCCCCAACATCAGTAAGACATTTTCTTCTACTGTTCACATGCGATTATGTGGCATATGGGATCCAGGACATGCATGAATTGTGAATTTCGGAAACAAGATTTATGCTGAGGAACGCCACGAGCTCTTACTCACATATTGAAGCCTTGAAGAATTGAGGTCTGAGCTGATTCAACTAATGGGCAAGAGCCATCCTCCCCCGAGCAAGAGAGCTTCTTTCCTGTTCTGTGGACATTTCCATAGCAGTAAGCTGACCCGGCGTACTGAGAGARGAGAGTGAATTGGGAGAGCTGGCTGGCAGTGACTAATTTCGTGACGGATTAGCATTATCCACTTTCAAAGGTTACTATGAAGAAGAACGTGCCATCACGCTCAGCTAAAGGCGCAGCTCTTGTCAAACTCAGACATAAAAGAAATGCATAATTAAAAGAGAGACGCATTCTTGCAACTTGGCACTAGATGGTAGCTTTCCTGGCGTGAAAACGAGAGTGGATTCCGCACCACTGTAAAGAACGTGAAGTACAATATAGGAAGGAAAATGCCTGTCGATACAAAGTGGTCTAGAACAACATCATCCAGCAAATGCTTATATTTGAAGCCGCCTTTCAGCCTCTTCGGCGTCCCCGCGAGTCGTTGTACAACATACAGTACGAGTACGATCAGTAAACGCGAGGCTCCCTAGACCGCACCCTGACTTTGAGCTGAACAATGGTCATGTAGCACATGAGTGAAGGAAGGTTGCTTCGAGAACAGTACTACCCCAAGGTCGTGCGCCCCAAACGTCGGCAGTTCATGCCACACTGTGGCAAGCGATCGCCCTCTTTGGGGTATTAGGCTCATAGCCGTGAGATCCTTGTGCCTCATGAGATTACTTGAGCCAATGGCATACTGAAATTGCAAATAACGTGTGGTTGGAGCGATTTCGCTTGGAAGAAGGAGTGCATATATGCAAGTGCTTAGCCCCATTTATTCCTTTCGCTTAGGAAAAGGGGGGTGGCTGCTTCTTCTTCAGGGAGTCCCACAATCCGTTCCTTCATCGCTGACAGGCTATAAGGCTGCAAAATCCTGCGCATGGTCCCATTTAGAAAGATCAATCCTCTAGAAGCTATCAAACACGGGCTTTTGATTAAGGTTGCACTCTCCTTTCGGCCTCTGCCGGAGGATCTTTCTCGACACTGTACACAGCTTGTGCCACAGATCCGAATCTCGAACTCTGAAGACTCATAACGGGGTAAGCTTAAGAATAAAAGATTTGTGTCGAAAGTTATAGGAAACAATTGTACCTCGAGATTGGGTTGCACGAGCTGAAAGATGGAGGTCTGAAGAGTGTCCGAGATCGCAGGAATACCTGTGCACTTTCGCGGGGCCTAGCGCTGTCCGGATAGCCCAGTGAGATAAGCCTCTGGGGTCCTGGGCGCTAAAACTTTAGCGAGTGACCCCCTGAAAGGCATCTGCCCTGTCCACCAGAATGGGAAGCTCTGCTCTCCTTCAAARATGCACGCCCAACGATTATTTTGCTRTRATATTGTCAATTAGGCCTCATGGTRGAATAGATGGACAATTTCAATATACGGCCGCAATGCTGCCTTCAAATTTCGAGACGAGTCTAACGCTAGCAGTGAACTTAGCCAATGGCTCCTTGGCCTCCGTAAGCGCGGGGCAAGGGCCATGCTCAAAGACCGGTTCGCATTTGACCGGACTTTGAGATGTTTCCAAGACTCAGAATCGTGTTTGTCATAGCCGATCTTAAGCAATTGTATATACTGATCTCCTCATAACTTCCTGTGGCTTCCTGACTCCCTCCTCTCGGCGAGACCAGAAGATTACAATCATTTGAGACCGAAGTAATTGCCTGTTTCTACCCTCGGACCGGATATCGATATTGTCATACGTGAGTGACCCGAGGATTGAATCCCACCGGGGTCAACAGTTGCAAAATGGTACGTACAACTGTAGCTTGTGCGTGGTGTCGGTACGTATTTGTATTCTTTATGCTGTTCATTGCCACAGTATGCGTCTTGTCCCGAGCACCTCGCTGTAATTTTTGGCATGTAAGATAAGATATCGCTGCCTGAGATGATGACGCTCCTGTGATGGGCTAAATATTTCACTTGAGATGACCTCACTTAGAAAGTGGCGTTTTTGTCTTATGTTCCTGTTCTGTGTTGAATCTTGATAGACAGCGCGCATCTGCTGTTCCAAATGCCTACTCTATGAACTTGAGACTCCTTGTCTGTTGACGAACTTCCATTTTCGGCCTCTGTCACTCACATGTTATAGGAGGTCCAAGACAAAATGTGTTCACGAGGGTATACCCCCATGCCGCAACTGCCTCAAAAGTGGACGTACGAATCCCGGAAACTGTATCCTGTCTACTCCGGATCTATCTTCTAGTAGAAGGCGAAAGAGCGCCGGTCCTGTGCTTCAAACCTCTTTGGAAGCCCCTGTCAAAGCCCCGGTAAAGAGCCACAACGCTCTGGAAATCATCTTGAAAATGGTCCCAAAGACACTCACCTTGCGATGTACTTCTTATTTCAAGCAGAAGTTCCCCGAGTTCGGGTTTCTCCACCTCACCAGTTTTGATGCCGACACCCAGGACAGTAAGACTCGTCTGCTCACTGCAGCCTTGGTCACCTTATGTGTTCCTTCCATGCACGCTATTCGAGAGGTTCCCATCCCGCTTGAAGACCTAGCACAGTTGATCAGAGATAGTTTGAGCCAAGCGTTCTTGAATCCCCCGGATCTGACGACAGTCCAAACGCTTCTTGTCTTCTCGATGTATGAATGGGGTCAAGGGAGGGGCTATGGCTCTTGGATAATGACTGGTAGGTACTGTGATCACAGCCTCAAAATCGGAGACCTGACTTCTAAAGGTACCGCAATCCGCATGATGCAGTCTCTTTCTTCGACCCATGGCACAGGAAGGTTTAGTGTGCCGCGGCAACAAGAGACTTGGAACCGAACATTTTGGAGTTGCTTCGCAATGGATCGTTTGATAATTTGTGGCAAGAGTCAGCCATTTACGCTTCCATTGAATCAGATGAATATGCATCTGCCAATTGGCGATGAAGAGTTTGCATTTGGGCAGGCGCCGGTACCGAGACTTGGTCCTGACAAATTGCGCAGTACAACAGACAATACATTTGGTATGAATGACTGCTACGCAGTTATTGTACTAGGTCTCGATATATGGGCAAAGATTCTGAATTGGTTGAGAAGTGGCGGAAGACGACAGCCTGGACTGGCTCCTCCTTGGGTACCAGGTTCACCGTTCAAAGTATTATATGACGAGCTCCAGAAATGGAGACAGTCACAAAGCAGTAAATTGTGGTATCCGCAAACATCAGTTGCAGCACATGTCAGTCTGCGTAATGGGGAAGCCTTTGGTATGATCAATTTGATCTATAATGTCAGGTAAGAGCTTTCTGTCCTGAAAATCAGCTGCAGCTAAGCCTCGCAGYGTTCATTTGCTTGGCCGTGAATATATCCCCTTCCTCCCGACAAAAGAATCACAGCCCCAGGGACCCGTGGACGCACCTCTAATCTTAGATAGTCCGCCCACCAAAACTTGGTGGCATGATAAAGTCATTGAATGGTGTGAGAGTACAGCTCACATAACAACGCTGCTTGAGGAGCTGGAGAATCTGGGGAGTCCACTATCAACGCCCTTTRCAGGCTTCTGCTGTTTCATTGCCTTGGTACAGCATAATTACTCATTAAATTTCCCTCGTATGTGTCCAGGAAGAGACATAGGAGTCACATTGAAGTTCTGCGAGACCGCCGCTGCGTACTTGGATTGTTTTAGAAGTTTGTGGAAGATCGGCCATGGATGGGTCAGTATACTTGGAACCAAGATTTGAGAGCTCTACTAACGACAGTGAAATAAATCCAGTACAAAACAATTCAGCATATACGACAGCTGTACCAGCAGGCTAATCTAGATCCAAACCGATTTCAAGGGAAAGGGGTAGATGATTTTGCAGTCTTGGAAGGTAGCCTCGAGGACTTAAGCGGTGTATCCTATGTCCCTAGGCAAGACCCAGCAAAAGAACCGGAGACTTATGATGAAGCACCTGTGCAAATTCATGATGCCGAACAAGAAGCAGCGAAGAGTCTTCAAGAGCTATCATATTCAAATGATGGCCCACAACAGAGCGACTTTGTTTTGGAGGAGAATTCCCTCCAGTGGAATGAGACCTGGCCGCTATGGAACGAGCAACAATTCATGCCATTCACGAGCGATGGTCTAT
Organism: Lachnum nothofagi; assembly: GCA_003988875.1. Taxonomy (NCBI): domain Eukaryota; kingdom Fungi; phylum Ascomycota; class Leotiomycetes; order Helotiales; family Lachnaceae; genus Lachnum; species Lachnum nothofagi. The sequence continues at coordinate 17,073 of QYSG01015001.1, forward strand.
TCGACTATGATATAGACCTTCCCACGTCTTAGGCCTTCTCCTCAGAAAGCCCGGAAGCAAGTAAAATTTAGAACATATCTTGATATAAGCGCAGTCTCAGAGAGCTGATTGAAAGAGAAAGGACTACTTATTCCAAGACCACATCCTGCTTCCAAAACTTCACGACGGTCACCCTCCACAAGTAATGTTTGGATTCAGGCTCTGCGTTAAATCCAATGGGATACCACTTGGACTGAAAATTGCACTGACAGAATATCCCACATCAAAGCAGGAGCTGCAACGACCGCCAGAATGCACATCTAGGCCGGATGGAGCTTCCCTTTTTGACTGGCTAGACGGGGAGTTCGAAAAGTTTGAAGTCTTTCATTCGGGCTAGATCAACCTGTCGACTCGCACACCGAAAGGCACGGCATTGGAAGAAACCTAATATACCGGAGACCAGAAATTTTGATCTGTTAGCTCGGGCAACTTTGCGGCAGAGCGCACGGCATCTTGCATCAGGGAAGCATCCTTTAGGAGATGACAGAGCTTGCTGAATCGTGTGGCCCTTGAAGCTATGAAGGGCAAATTTTATGAATCTTCTGAAGAGACTTCTCTCGCAGACGCGAGACTTGCTTGAGAAGTGCCGTGAGGCTGCAATTGAGTTTGAAGAAAAAGCCAGGCATCAAGACGTTCGACCGAAGTTTCCCCGCCGGACCCATCCCGAAGCGATCTCTCCAGCGTCACCCTTCCGAACCGTCACATCTCCGTGGCCGTCTCGAACATGCGTTTGCCACTCAGGCCGGGGCGTTCTTGTGTACCCCACACCGCCATACGATCCTCAATACCGTCACTGCATATTCCTCAGTCCCACCAATGATGGCGCCGTCCAGGAGTTTCCCCGACGTTTACGCGGCTTTTCCTCCAGCCAATAACCAAGACTTTCTGATGTCTTCCCTTTTAGCCAGTATCCGAGAGGGATGAGTGTCTGCGCCTTGTCCGTTCGATGCAACATGCCCAGCGAATGGACAGGCATCTAAAACGTTATCAACACGCAAGGGAAGTGGAGGGGGGGGRACTCTTCGTCCCTTGGAAGAGTTGGCCCGGGTTCCGAGCGTCTTATACTCTTATCTCTTTCACCTTATGAGCCTTTTGTATCCAAAAGTCGTCTTTTATCTCGTCTTTCCCGTGTCTTGTAATTTGAAGCAGRCACGATGACAGCTACGGTTGACGTGGAGGATTTGCTCGTTAAGCTCAATAATGTTGAGAAAGCGAGCCTGCTAGCAGGTTTGCGTCGGTTCCAATGAGAAAGTGACATACTCCTGACATGTTTTCAGGCTTGGACTGGTGGCATACAGGTACTTTATCTTCCATGCCCAGCTGATCTTCTCGGCTCAAGAAGTTTGGATCAGGGATCATGCACTTGATGCCACCCTCACCTTTCTAACATCTTGGACAGTTCCTCTGCCCAAGCATGGCGTCCCCAAACTCAGAGTTTCCGACGGCCCAAATGGAGTTCGAGGCACAACATTCTTCAATGGTAAGCATTCGCGCGGCAAAGGCTCTACTGCATCCGTGCAAGGACGTTTGGAGCTTCTACTAACTTTATTACCAGCCACTCCAGCAGCGTGCTTCCCTTGTGGTACCGCGCTTGGAGCAACCTGGGATGTCGAACTACTCCGCAAAGCAGGCAACAAGATGGCTGAAGAAGCCCGAGTAAAGGGAACACATATCATCCTTGGCCCTACAATCAACATGCAGCGATCTCCTCTTGGTGGAAGGGGATTCGAAAGTTTAAGTGAAGATCCAGTTCTTGCTGGTCTTGGTGCTGCTGCTCTTGTCAATGGCATTCAAGACGATGATATCGTTGCGACTATCAAACACTTCGTCTGTAATGATCAAGAGCATGAGCGGAATGGCACAGACGCTATTATTACGGATAGAGCCCTCAGAGAGATCTACTGCTTGCCTTTTCAGTTGGTGGTCAGAGACTCGCAGCCTGGATGTTTCATGGTCAGTAACGTTTCTCTCTTGTTCAACTTCTAGGTACCCATGAATTCTACCTATGACAAGGGGAGGTCTCGGCAATGATATAGTCCCTTGCTAAATGCCGAATTCAGACCGCCTATAATAAGATCAATGGCCTTCACGTCAGTGAGAATCCCAAGATATTAAAGCAGATCCTACGAGACGAGTGGGCCTGGGACGGCTGTGTTATGAGCGATTGGCAAGCCTCCTAATTTCCTTCTGCCATAAAGATTATATCTAACAGTTCTTTAGGTGGGGCACCTATTCAACATCCTCTTCAATAAAAGCTGGCCTTGATCTAGAAATGCCAGGCTCCACCAAATGGCGCGGAGAGACGCTTATCCAAGCGGTCGGCGTGAACAAAGTGCCACAACATATTCTGGATGAACGGGTGCGAAATATACTGAACCTGGTCAACCGCTGTGCTGTTGCCAAAATCCCAGAGGATGCCGAAGAGAAGACAGCAGATACGCCGGAGACAGCTGCTCTGCTGAGAAAGATTGGCGCCGATTCTATTATGTTGATGAAGAACGAGGACAATGTGCTGCCATTGTCTAAGGAGAAGAAGGTAGGTATATCTATGCCTTCAAGTCACCCTTGCTAATCTGGCTCGAAGACTCTTATTCTCGGCCCCAATGCCAAAATCGCGGCTTACCATGGTGGTGGCTCTGCCGCCCTTCGAGCCTACTATGCTGTCACGCCGTTCGAAGGGATCAGCTCACAGCTCACATCTCCACCTGAATATACAGTCGGATGCTATTCCCACAAAGAGCTCCCACTCCTCGGCAATATCCTCAAAACCGCCAAAGGGGAAGTCGGCGTTTCATTTCGGGCTTACAACGACCCACCCGACGTGAAGGATCGAGAGCTCGCCGATGAACTCCTCTTGATTMAGACCGAACTTCTGATGATGGATTACAACTGTTCGAGACTCAAGGATCCTATGTGGTGGGCTGACATCGAGGGCTACTACGTCGCTGAAGAAGACTGCGATTTTGAATTCGGGCTCGGTGTTTACGGCACGGCCAAGCTCTTCGTTGATGATAAGCTGTTGATTGATAACGCGACGAAGCAGACGAAGGGGTCGATGTTTTTCAACTGTGGTACGGTCGAGGAGAAAGGCATTTTTCCGATAAAGAAAGGCGAGAAGTACCATATCAAAGTCGAGTTCGGTAGCGCGCCTTCGTGCAAGTTAGACCCTGGCAGTAGTATGCTTTTCGGACAGGGCGCAGTAAGGCTGGGAGGTGCGAAGGTCATCGATGCAGACGAAGAGGTGAAGCATGCTGCTTCTTTGGCAAAGGAGGCGGATCAGGTGATTATCTGCGGAGGTCTAAACGTATGTTTTCAAGTCTCTTGTCGCTTGAATAGGAAACTAATTCTTGAACTTAGGCCGATTGGGAAGGAGAAGGCTCAGATAGAGACGACATGGACCTTCCTGGCCACATGAATGCCCTCATCAGCGCTGTCGTAGCAGCGAACCCCTCTACAGTCGTTGTAATACAATCAGGGACTCCTGTCGCCATGCCATGTAAGCCTCACAAATTTCCTTAGCTCCAAATTCTCAATATACTGACACAAACGCAGGGGCTTCCCAAATCAAAGGCTTGGTGCACGCCTGGTACGGCGGCAACGAAACCGGCAACGCCATCGCCGACATCCTCTTCGGCACCGTGAACCCCTCCGCCAAACTCCCCCTTTCTTTCCCCGTCCGCCTCCAAGACAACCCCGCATTTCTGAACTACAGAACAGAACGCGGCCGAACGCTATACGGCGAAGACGTATATATAGGCTACAGGTGGTATGAGATGCTCGACCTCCCGCCTCTGTTTGCCTTCGGGCACGGCCTCTCGTACACCACTTTCGCACTCTCCGACTTGACCGTTGAGAAAACAGAGAAAGAGCTCAAGGTTCGTGTGAAAGTGACGAATACAGGCACSAGAGAAGGCGCGGAAGTAGTACAAGTCTACGTCTCGCAAAAGAAACCTAGCATCAAGCGCCCCGTCAAAGAGCTGAAAGGCTTCACGAAAGTGTTTTTGGAGAAAGGAGAGAGTAAGACGGTGGAGGTGCAAATTGAGACGAAGTACGCGACGAGTTTCTGGGACGAGGTGCRAGATAGTTGGATTAGTGAGAGGGATGAGTATGAGGTGCTTGTGGGGACGAGTAGTAGGGAGACGCCGCTGAGGGGAAGGTTCAAGGTCGAGAAGACGAGCTGGTGGAAGGGAATATAGACGGACTGAGGATTCAAAGTTTGAAATGGTGGCTAGTATTGCTAGATATGGAAAGGGCATTACAGAGCCTCTTCCGCCTAGAGCCAAATACACCCCTGGACGTCCAGCACTTGCGTCGTCCCTTCCACTCCTCCGACTTTCCAACTTTATTTGAAGAATCTGCTCCCTGATCCAGCTTGAAAATTTGCACAAACCAGTGGATCGCTCCTTCCCGCCTCAGAAAATCCACAAATTTATCATGAAGGTATCACCGAGATTTCTCAGCGGATGTTTCCCGGAAGTCTGATCCAGCCTTACGTGAAATCTAACCCCGCTTGAGGTTTTGTAGATGCATCATTGCGGAGCGCATGCAGGATGTGGAGTCTGCTACAGCATCCTCGGCCCGCAGAGCCGGGCGTGGGCAGCAGCTTGCTTACACGACACGGTATGACAAACTCAATGATGTATAGAAAGATAAGAAAGCAACGTGACAATGCATTAACACACCTAGGCTGTATCTAGAGGAAGCCTGGCCCAGTTTTCATTACATTTATATTTCAAAAGGACTTGTGAAAGAAGCCTGTGTCCTCAGATGAAGATCACCCAATCGCCTTATTTTTACACACCAGCCAACCCTGCATACCCAATCCCCAACTCCATGATTCCCAACCCAAAAATAGACTTCCTCAGTATCCACTCTGCTCTCTCCTGTTATCAGTATTCTTTGCATTCTGCGCCGCAGCCTTGATAGCCTCCTCGTCTCCTCTCATCTTCGCAAAGTGATCCCTGATATCCTCGGCACTAATAGCCTTACCACTTTTAGCAAACTCCTCAAAGAAAGGGGTGAGCTTGCTCTTGAGTTGATTGTAAGCCATGACGCCTTCGATTGCCCTGACGCGATCCACGTTCTTCAGAGCACTCTCGCCACGGTCGTAGATACTGCCGCTTCCAGCTGTGCTGGCTCCGTCTCCGTCACCACTCTCGGACATCTCTTGCTCATAGATCTCTTCTTCTTCGAGAAGTTGGGGGTGGTTTTTGAGGTTGGGGAAGCAGTCTGAGCAACGGCAGAGATGATCGCGGAAGTCGGGCTTGAAGAATAGGGAGAATTGGCCTGTTGGCGCTGATGGAAGTGCCTCATATTTGCACATTGGCGTATTAGCTGGTCGCAGGGAGGCTTCTGCTGGCTCAGTAGATTCATCGTCTGCAGAGGGCGCTGAGGTTTCGTCTTTCGTAGTAGACTCCTGGCTGTCATCCTTCAATCGCTTAGATGGTCCAGATGCGTCCGAGTCCTCTTCATCATCAGCTTTGCGCTTCTTCGAGTTGGAGAGGCTCGAGGCTATGCCTTCTTCGGCCTTGGCTAGTAATCCTCTTTCAGGTGATGGTGCGGTGCTTCTTCTAAAGACAGGGCCTAAGAAGCCTTTCGCATCTGCATATCGCTTGATCCATGGGTTTGCGTCGACACACTTGTAGCAAATGAAGCCATCGAAATCATCCTCGCGGGGAAATCCAGGTGGTAGAGGGGGCTCATCGTCCTCCTCTTCCTCTTCGGCTGCTGTTTCTGTAGGGTTCGCTGCTCCACTCGGCTGCTCTCCATTGGGTGCATCAACAGCTACCTCCGCCACTTCAGTGATAGATTCAAGGAGCCCTGTATTCTTCGGCTTCTTTGGAGTAGCTGTGCGACTTATTTGCTCAAACCATTCTTCGCCCACCCCCACAATGCAGCCCGGATGCCACCAGTCTTCACCACATCCACCGTCTTCAGCCGTACCCAGCCCTAGGCACTGGAACATCGTTCCTTTCTGCTGATGCGCATCATAGTCACAGTCGCATCCGCAGAAACGGTTCTTAAAGTTCTTGTTGTACTTGTTGTTTGGGTCTGGAGCTTCGGAGTGGACGTTGCCCTTGGTGTTGGTCTCTGGGTTTATGCGCAATGTACATGGCGAGGAGGCAGGTAGGCGCGTCGTTCCGCAGTCGCAAGTGAAGTTCCTTTTGTTGAAAAGCTCCACCAAAGTATGTTCGCCATGGCATTGGATCGAGCAAGAGTAGCACAMGCCGGCGGGGTTGTAGGGATCCGAGGGGTTCTCAGGTGGAGGATTGCACGTCAAGCAAGAGAAGAGAACTTGCCGGAGAGGACCCAAGGTCTTTGTACAATTGTCAAATTTCTACGGTCTTGTCAGAATTGTTCTACAGATGAATAAGAAGTGTTGTACATAGGGTAGGGCTTCGCGCGCATCCGCCTCGAGCTGAAGCTGGCTGTCGATGAATCTATCGAAAAGTCAGTATATTTCAGAATCTCTGGAAATCGCAGGCATCGGCGCATCAAGTGCGATTCTATAAAACATACTCAGCTGCTGTGTGCGAATCGTCCGATTTCTGGGAGAAGCTCTGGCTTCGAGATGGAGCGGTCGCCTGACTGCTGGGCTCTTGCGTGAAACTGGAATTCGGTGCGGACGGAGGATCCATGACGTTTATCCTTGACAGTTGATGGATTGTGTGGGAAGGTATGAGATCCAGCAACAAGTCGAGTTAAAAAGCACGCAGATGGATGGGTAGGAGCTCAGCCTTGGGCGCGAAAGTCGAGCCTTCCCGTCCACGCGGGCCAGAAAAAGCGGCAACGAATTAGAGCGTACGAAACGCGTGAAATCTAGTGCTGCCTTTTACATGGAGAATCATGCTGGATTTTACGCCTGTGCCCGAAGATTTGATTCCAATTTACGCGACATCCTTGCAAAACACGTCCGACGCGTTCCATCGTTCTTCTACGCGCCCACCCCCTTGAGCCCCCCTTCCTGTTTTCGATCTCAATCCTGCTCTCGGCATTTTCAAAATTACATCCCAAGCCTCATCAAGTCCAAATCCCAAAGATATTCCATTAAGAGTTCACCCATTACTGCCATGAGGTACGATCAGCGCCTTCATCACTGACCCACTTCCGAACCCCTTAAAACCCAGCGACTGACTTCAATTCCCACAGTTCTCCTTTACGGCCCAACATGTCTTCCGCAAACCGTGGTGTGACGAACGGTAGAAGTCGTAAGCGCTCAAGAGAGCCCGAGGATCCTCCCTCTGCACTCGGTGCATCCAGTCCAGCTGGAGATATTCGTTCCTCCCCTCCTGCCTACCCAATTCAGCATGGCGGTGACGATGACGACGATGTCGAGGAAGAGATTGCTCTCGATATCGACGACGCCGATGAGATGGCTGAAGACGAGGACGGAATCGATCTATTCGGAGGTGATTTCGAAAGAGACTACAAACCTCGCGAGGACGATCGCTACGATGACAGAGATATCGACGATGAGGGAGATTATGATGAGCTCGATGTTGCTGCGAGACGCCAGCTTGAGCAGCGCCTTAACCGCCGAGATCGAGAACTTGCCCGCCAGCGACGCATGCCAGCAGCTTTCCTCCAAGATGAAGATGAAGATGGAGATCTAGACCTCACTGCTCAACCTCGCCGACGCCGTCACCACTACGACGAAGATGAGGACGAAGACATGCAAGATGACATTATGGAAGAAGAGTTGTCTCTTGAGACCTTGCAAGATGTCAAGGCTTCAAGTTTAGTGGAATGGGTCGCCCAGAATGCTGTCCAGAGAACCATCAAGAGAGAATTTAAGGCTTTCTTGACCGAGTATACCGACGAGAATGGAGTTTCAGTTTATGGAAGCCGCATTCGAACCCTTGGAGAAATCAATGCGGAGTCTTTGGAGGTTTCCTACGATCACTTGTCTTCATCAAAAGCTATTCTCGCTTACTTCCTCGCCAATGCTCCCGGAGAGATGCTCAAGCTATTCGATGAGGTTGCTATGGAAGTCACGCTCCTTCACTACCCCGATTACGAGCGAATACATTCCGAGATTCACGTTCGCATTTCAGACTTGCCTGTCCACTACACCCTCCGTCAATTGCGTCAATCACACTTGAACTGCCTTGTTCGTGTCAGTGGTGTTGTTACCCGCCGGAGTGGAGTGTTCCCGCAATTGAAGTATGTGATGTTTGACTGCAGTAAATGTCACGCTCGACTTGGTCCTTTCCAACAGGAGTCCAACGTTGAAGTTAAGATCTCTTACTGCCAAGACTGCCAATCTCGAGGCCCATTCAATCTCAACTCGGAGAAGACAGTCTACAGAAACTACCAAAAACTCACCTTGCAGGAGTCACCCGGCACTGTGCCAGCTGGTCGTCTTCCCCGTCACCGTGAAGTCATTCTCTTGTGGGATCTCATTGATAGAGCTAAGCCTGGAGAAGAGATCGAAGTCACTGGAGTTTACCGCAACAATTATGACGCTCAGCTGAACAACAAGAACGGCTTCCCTGTCTTCGCCACGATTCTAGAGGCCAACAATATCGTCAAGTCTCATGACCAGCTTGCTGGCTTCAGATTGACCGAAGAGGACGAGCATCAGATCCGATCTCTTTCTCGTGATCCTCAGATTGTTGACAAAATCGTTCAATCAGTGGCACCCAGCATCTACGGCCACACTGATATCAAGACGGCGGTAGCCCTATCACTCTTTGGCGGTGTGGCAAAGGAGAGGCAAGGCAAACATCACATCCGTGGAGATATCAACGTACTCCTTCTCGGTGACCCCGGGACAGCCAAGTCACAGGTTCTGAAATACGTCGAGAAGACTGCTCACCGTGCCGTATTCGCCACTGGTCAAGGTGCGAGTGCCGTCGGTTTGACTGCCAGTGTCCGCAAAGATCCATTGACCAGCGAGTGGACTTTGGAGGGAGGCGCTTTGGTGCTTGCTGATCGGGGTACTTGCCTCATCGACGAGTTCGACAAGATGAACGACCAAGATCGAACCTCTATCCACGAAGCCATGGAACAGCAAACCATCTCCATCTCCAAGGCTGGTATTGTCACGACACTTCAAGCTCGCTGCGGTATCATTGCAGCCGCTAATCCAATTGGCGGTCGTTACAACTCAACAATCCCATTCTCCCAGAACGTCGAACTCACAGAGCCCATTCTGTCACGTTTCGACATCCTTTGCGTCGTCCGCGATACCGTCGATCCTGCTGAGGATGAGAGACTTGCACGCTTTGTCGTTGGATCTCACGGCCGGTCTCACCCAGTCACGCAAGCTATCGACGAGAACCAAAATAGCATGGATGCCGAGCACGACTCTGAACTTCGTGCCCCCAATGGCGGTGAGCCGAAAGTGGAAGGGGAGATCCCACAAGAGCTGCTCCGGAAGTACATCCTCTACGCTAGAGAGAGATGTAGTCCCAAGCTGTACAACATCGATGAGGAGAAAGTGTCGAAATTGTTCGCTGATATGAGAAGAGAGTCACTAGCTACTGGTGCCTATCCAATTACTGTGAGTCAATTCTACTTCTAGCTCATAACACAGCTAACATCCCTCCTAGGTCCGTCATCTCGAAGCCATCATGCGCATCAGCGAAGCGTTCTGCCGCATGCGCCTCTCCGACTACGTCTCCTCCCAAGACGTCGACCGCGCCATTGCCGTCACGATCGACTCTTTCGTCGGTAGCCAGAAAGTCAGCTGCAAGAAGGCTCTCGCTCGTGCGTTTGCCAAATATACCCTTGCTAGGCCTGGTAAGAAGAACGGTGGAAGAAATCTGGAGCGTGCGAATAGAACTGCTGCTGCTGTGGCTTGATTGTGTTAGCAAGATGGTTTATGGAGTTATGGATACCTTTTTGTTTTTGTAGGTGGGATGTATTGTAGGTAAACGCTTGCTATGACATAATGAGAAGTTCTGGTTCTTTGAAAATGTTTGAGATAGTGCGTATTATGATCTGGGCTCGCTCCAAATTCGGGACGCCGTTAGTCTGTAATATGCGCTCTTCCTCTTGTGCGTGCGTACTCAATATATGTAAAGGCAGGCATGTTTAATTAATATTCGGATTGTTTTCTGTTAAGCTTTTGAAAGGGCTGCTAGCTCCTATGGCYGGAGGAAGGAGCGTCTGCCCAGCACTTTCCTCGGTTCTCCCACACCCTCACGCGAACGCATATGATCTAGGACGCCCAGAAAAGATGAGGTAAATCTTAATTGAGATAAAACGCAATGCTTTTCGAGCAGGCGGACTTAAAGGTAAAGATTAAAAAAGGAAAATGAAATTATCTGAATTGTGTGTGCAGAGCGAGATGACCAGGGCGTACTCCTGAGGAAGGTACGTTCAGAGCTACGAAGTAGGAAAGAATCTCGCAAAACCCCTTCAAAACGATGACAACGGCATGTTTGAATGGTAGAAATGCAAAAAAAAGCAAAAAGAATAAATACAACAGTAGGTATTCGCCAGTCGCCACCGACCTGACTACTAATCTGCCGATCTGAGGTAATGCACTTGTTTGAGATATATACCAAAGACTTAGCATTAAATTGTAGGTATTTGGACCTCGACGGTGGGTTTATCGGCTTATGGCAAGCATCAAGATATACAAATGCCGAGAATTCCTTGGATTTCAAGAATAGATAAAGACGAGTAGGAAATCATCCTCTGGAACCCACCTCCGTTCCTTTCCCCAAATCAGCTCCTACACATCGCGTCTCATCTCGCGATTTGTTCACATATTTTGAAAAARGGAGGCTGGGAACCTGAACCCATTGCTTATTCTGGTTAAACAACGCTAATGAAATGCCAAGATTGATTCTCATCCATTCGTACAGCAATTAGGTATCTATGCATGAATGCTCAAAGGTCCGATATGTCACTGTAGTCGGGCGTCGACACCCGAACATGTCTTCTCAAGAGTCTTCTGGCTCCGCCTATATTTATTGACTTCGGACTTCTTATGCTTTGGCGATCCTTTGACAAACGCTCAATACGCCCGATGATCAAGTGACAACTAGAAGACCTGATGCCGCCGCAAGGGGAGTCGACCTCACCACGGTACTACTGCAAGCCTCCGGACAAGGCAATATCGTTAACGTTGTGTTGGAAATTAATAAATGGCTRGGGCAGGAGATATGGAATGAATACCAACTGACCTACTTCATGGTGAAGAGCAAAGATCTGATTCATCCCAACGGCAAGGCAGACGCTTTTTACAAAGAGGTCAAAGATGGCGAGAAGGCATTCTTTACTCTATTTGCCAATATGGAGTTGAAGCAATCGGGATCTTTGGGCCGCCTCCTGATTCAAGACCCTTCTCACACTTGGATCGTTTCCACAGCCGCATATTTCTTTCAATACCACGACCAACATTATGTTTCCTTTCCAATGCATTCTGTATGCTCCTGCTTCAGTCTAGCAAGCCCTCTGGAGAAAGTATGACTACACGCGAGTTCTACGGCGACTCAAGAAGGATCCAGCTCAAGTCAGTTGCCGACAAGATTGTTTCGAGTGTATGGTTCAACCTTGTAAACTCTAGCAATCACTCATTGCCTTTTCCGGACGGCCTCAAGAATGTCTGTCCACGTAGTCACAGTCTCAAAAGTGAAGATTTCGCTCGCATAGTTCATGCGTTGCGTATTCCCCGCAAAAGAGTCATCATCAAAACAACGCATCTTCTTCACGACCTCACAYAGTGGCTCCTCTTGCATTTTGATGGCAAATTACAAGTTGTCGTCTGCTCTAAAATCATTTATACGGAGTGTCTCGGTGACTCCGATTCTGAAATCGAGCTTCGCATTAGTGATTTCTGTCCTGAGACTGGTCTGTGCAACAACACCGAGGACGGTTATCAACTATTTGATGATATAATGGGATCTATTCTTTGTAGTGGCTACTACGAAGATCCCAATCTCCATCAAGCCCGACCGGCCAGCCAGCAAAAATTATACACCATAATACGAACTTACCCAGAGGAGAGTATTGCTCGAAGCCCAGTGTTGCAAAATAGAATCAACCTTACTGCAGATGTGATAATCTCTTGCTTACTGTGCCTTCCGATATTACCCCAGCAGCGAGGAGGCAGAGATTTAGAATTCTCCGTCGATTTGCGGACCGAGCCAGAGACAACCAGCAGCACAAGATATGTATACAGCATTCTAGCTGATACTCCTGGCATCATCAATCTCATAATCAGTCAAATGTCAAACAAAGGCAAGCCGCAGCTAGGGGGTGTTTTCAAGAGGACCTTGAAAGCCTACCCCCAGGATCACACCCCTTGGAGGGAAGACACCCCAAAAAACTATCAACACACCATGGAAGACAAATGAGAGAGAGGCCATCTTAGTGAAKATTAAATAAGCAAGAGAAGAGCTATAGAGGATATATTGGGACATCTCCCTCACCTCTCTRGACTRATGAGATGCGCTGATTGCAACTGTATCACATGCAGGAGTGCTCCGGACAAGCCAGCTAGCTCTGTGGTAGGTAGAAATGGTTGTTTGCGAAAAACGGCATTCGAAGAAGCCTTGGCATTAATGGTCCATGCCATCGCTGGCGGATTCGGCGCCAAGATGTCTCGGCCAGGGTTGACAATACAGCCTTAGTAGATGGCATGATCTGCCTTCTTCATGAGCTGTGCGAAGATGAGAGTATTTTTTGGGACACTTGGTTCAGCGTCACTGCCTGCGTACTGTCCGTTTCAACGCMGTGTCATGGATGTCTTGAACGGCGGTAGCACGTTTGTAGCGATTCAGTATGGGAATCTTTGCGCAATTTCGTCGTGGCTAGACTTGTCACAGAAGCTTCTGGTCGATGGATGCTTCCGTCTCACGAGAGCAGAAGGCCGCCTCGGCGTGAAGGGTTGTGACTCCAGGATTGGGGACTATTTTCGCGGTGTAGAAGACGAATATGCTATCATCTAGATTGAAAAAACCGAAGACACCTAAAGGCTATTTACGGGTGGTGCTGAGGGTATGCTTGCACCTGAGTCTTAAATTAACTTGGTTAGTGACCATTCTGTACCTCGGATCGATTTTGTTCTTATCTCTGTGGTGGAGTCTGTGTACCGGCTTTTCATGCGAGTTCAGTCGCAAAGCTATAATTGATTTGTCGATCTGACCGATGCAATGAAACTACTCACAAGGAACTTCCAGCTTGATTTTCAGTGCATGCATCCTCAGAGCTCAAAGGTTCCTTCAACGAAGCTTTCTTTATGCAAGCTTCCAGCCTCGGTACATTATTTTGATGATCTCCTGGGCCGATGGAACGAGGAAGACGTTCGCGAGGCTTTAGGGATGGCGAGGAGGAAAGYTCTGGGTAATACCATGTGATAGAGATGTTGACGAACCATCTTCAACAGAATATTACTATGGCGCTTTCTATGGGAACAATTGCTATTGTCGATAACAAGTTATGTTTCCCTTACGTGTTCAACGAAGTGGAGAGAGTTGGAGTCCCTTCGGATCGACGGGATCTGTTAGTCGACCGATATCTCATCATCACCCAACTCTTGGAATCACGAGCACTGGTCAAGAGACTGTWGTTGTAGTGCAAGGTCTTGTTTCTCAAGCTTGACGTGTAATGGCAAACCATGCAAAGCAAGCTGGAATGAGAGTTCAAGCGAGAATTTACTTGTAGTAGTGGTGAGGAACACTTGAGAGAAATTGGGATAGCAGCCTTAGAAAATCACTAAAAGTTACTTGAATTAATTTGAATTTTGGTTCTCCTTCATAGGATAGGTTCCCACTTAGGGGTGGCTTGTACTGCTGGCGTCTTCACTGTGAAATGAGACTGCCTGTCTTGAAGTGGGATATCTGGAAAAGGGGCTCGCTTGACTCCCGATCTCCCCTATTACTTTCAATCCGAGTCTCGCCTTACTGAAGATGGCTAAGGCTCACTCACTCGTAGAAAAGCGGAGTTAAAAAATTGCTCGAATCAGGAAATTCTGGAATATTCAATTCACTGCAACCCTTGTGTCTTCGATCTTCATTTTTGACAATCAGTGAATCAAAGTCCCCAGCGAGCCCCCRCAAGCACGTTAACCTCAGATCGAAAGAAGGGGGATTGAGCTAATTAGATTTCTTTAGGCTGGGAATCAGGTCGTCATGCCATCCATTCCGATCTGTCAAAATGGAGGCGACCATGGAAACAGATATCCCGTCCACTATGGACGTGGACGAGGAGCTCTCATCTCCACTTCAAATCGACTACACCAAATGGCGTGCCATCTTCTCTTCACACAAGAACAATACCGATCAGAGCTTCAAAACCTCATCCCAGATCGATGTTCCCGACCGCCCACTTCCGAAGAAGCTCAATACTTTCACCTGCTTCCCGGAACTACCAATCGAGGTACGTCTGTTGATCTGGGAATTCAGCGCCTACATTCCGCGTGTCCTCCCACTCTCGCAACGCAAAGCTCTCGGCGCCCGCAACCCCGACGGTAGTCTGGTCCTCACACAAATCATCTCCCGCTCTCTCAACCCATCTCCCCTGGCTCTACGCATCTGTCACGAGTCCCGGACGTTCATCCTCTCTTCCAACATCCTCACGCGCATCTTCGGCTCCAGGATCACAGAATCACCGCTGAAAGAAAAGCTCCGGCTAGGTCATTACCCGAGAATACCGAATGTGTACGTCGACTACCCAGCCGTGTGGTGCAATAGGGCGCTTGATACTGTGTACTTTTCGAAGAGTTATTGTGGCAGCGTGAGGCAGGGATTATGGGCGCAGCGGCATTTAGCATTGAAGTCTGTGGCGCTGGATGTGGACATGCTTTTTGACGGAACGGATGTGAACGGAGAGTTTTTCGGCATCTTCTATGATCATCCGGTTGAGGAGGTGATTGTTGTGGTGAGAGAGGRGAAGACAGATGATGTTGGGATTGCTGGTGAATTGGTGCTTGTTGAATTGGAAAGTGAGGAGGATGTCGAGAGGGGAAAGTTTGGCGTGAGTAAGGTCGAAGAACTTTATCAAAGTCATATGGAGAGTATGCCGTTTAGGTTTACTGCCGATACGGTGAGGGACGTGGTCTTACAGATTGAAAAATCAACGGGTATTCATTCTGCGTTGGGTTCTGTCAGGAAAGGCGTGAAAGTGGATTTGGATGGATTTGAGGATGATGTCGAGCCTGCTAAGGAGGTATTTGTCCCCACCAATACTCCGATGTTCAGGACTATGGGAGTTGCGAGAGGCGGAGTGAGATTGTAAGGGTTTGCACGGCGTAGTGATTTCGACTATGGGTCAGGAATAGGAAGCAGGATTTCTGGGTGTGGATGATCAGTGACAAATGTATTCGAAACTTAGTTTAAGTTACATACTTTTCAATCTTGAAAGCTTTCGCTACTTGGAAATCGACCTAAGCGATGGCAAAATCTTGAGATGTTACCAGAATCCTAGGTACATACCCTGCTAAGTCCACGGCATTGTAAGTCATGCTCGTGTCTTGATCCACTTCACAATCTATTATAGGAACGGGCCATTTTCAGTTCAAATCCATCCAGGAACCCTGAGTCCAATCAATTGTATTGAGCCAGTCCATATCATTCGGACTATCCCAAGGAGGCAGCAAAGTCGGATCAAATGGAGCATCTATTTCACTTGACCTTCTTGTGTCGGTTGGAGGCGGCTCCAATACACGGTCCAGCACTTTTCGTATTACTTTCTTCAGGCGGTTCGCGAGGTTGTAGTTGCCGTCTGTTGGCCTGATCCATTCGAGGAATCCGATGAACAATGTCAGCTTCTGAATAGCGTCTGAGCGGGGAAAGAAAAGGTGGTTCTGAGATGTTGCTCTGTTTTTGAGGAGTTCGACACAAATGACGGCAGCGCTGGGGATTCCGTAGAACGTGATCTGATCAAAAGTTAGCGTTAAGGTTCTTATAATTATGGACACGACGAAAGAAGAGGAAACTTACAATCCAGTCAAAATATGAAGTGAAGTCCGTCAGCTTGTCTCGCGACATCCAAAACATCAATGATAACTCAAGCATTTCCATAGCAGTGGTCAAAAGCCTTTCCTCATTGGGGAAACCACGAGCAATGGAAACTCTATCAACGAGAAATATGTTCTGATAAAAGTCCAGCATAAGGCAAGCTGGAGAGAACAAAGCCTTGCCGACAGCCTCCTTTGGAACTTTTCTTTCACGGTTGGCATAGTAGTGAAGCTGCTCTGGAAAGCCACCCAGAATCTGATGAGAGCGGACACGCAACTCCCTATTGGGTATTTAGGAATCGGATCCTTGTTTGAAGAAGAGCAACTTACTCTATGCGGTCCGCGGTGACCATAACATTTACTCCCAGAGCCATCTCTAGTATTTCCTCTCGAACTGAGCTGAGTTGCCAAATAGCTCGTGAAATGCTGATGTTGTACATGTTTCCAGATGCATTCCATCCTTGGATGTCAAGCCTACTCACTACGACAGACAATGCATGTGGTGGCAGAAATAGTTCCTCATCAGCAATATCAAGACATGGCTTGACGTCGCAATAAAGTCGACCCAGCATTGGCGGGCACCCAGTGAGAGCCGAATGAATCTTGTCGATGAAATAGATCTTGGAGAACAACCGGCGTTTGTATTCCGAGGCTGTAGTGATTGGAGTGCTGGAATAATCAGGAAGCCTGTGAAGCCCTGCATTGATGGCCATAGTCATCATATCGCCATGCCTATAGCGACTCAAATAACCTAAGGCCAGCGTTAGTGAGTGCGGGGATATTGATGAAAGACAGGCTCGTGCTGGACAGAAAAAGCCGCACTGATTTGAATGTCTCAGGCAGAGTGAGACACTGAAAGTGCGCGTAGTGAGTGCGGCTTTTTCTCTGTCCACCGCGAGACAGGAAAGGCAAGACCCACTTTCATCTCCGGTTACCAAAGACTCCAAAATAGCGATATTGTAGCAGAGAAGTGCCACTATCTCATTTACAGTCTCTGCGTAATGACACATCGTACGACAGATGTCTGCACACTCCTTCATTCGCCATGCGGTTTGCTTCCGATCTCGGTCATTATTCTCAGGGACCCTGAAAATCGGATCCCAATCCTGTAGATTGCGATAGGCCTTGCCAAAGAAGCAGAACATGGTTCCAAGCGTTTCAAGACGAAGATTCTGGCCCATGAAAGTGTTCAACCAATCAAGGCCATCTTCCGGACTAGGAACCAAAGGATCCTCCTCGTTCTTGAACATGACTTCCGCAATTTCTGCAAGACCTTCATTCGACCGAGGAGCCTCTAGCTGAGATCCAAAGGTTGCCCAAAGGCTTCTTACGCAATGGCTGATCAATGTTGGATTCAGGGTTATATCATGCATATTGTCTTGCGTGGCAAGCAGCTTCTCACAAATATCCTTGGATGGAATATTCCACAAAGCTTTAACAACTTCTTTCCTACGTTCAGTAGGGCCGTTTGGCCTGTATCTTCCAGCTAAAAGCACCGGATCAGCATTTTCATCGGAGTCAGGACAGCATATGAAAGGGGCAGATACCGAGAGGCTCTCCGAACTTCCAAGCACCTGGATGCGATCTCATCTCTGCTTCCATCTCAAGCAAGTTGTCACTAGTCATAGCTTTGTGCTCTTGGAATAAAGCCGTGAAACTAGTTGGGCCATAGTACGTAGCCGATCGCGGATAGACCGCGTACTTCCAGCTAACAGCAGACTTATCCTTCTCCACGGGCTGTGGAATCACTAGAGCACTATGGCTTTCGGAGGCGCCTTTTTCAAGATGAGGTCCGGTATTTGGGACCTCTTCGCGTTTCGTTGGCGAATGAAGAGGAAGAGGGGCTTGGATCGAGGGCGATGTCAAAGATGTGGAGGATCCGCCTGTGGATGAAGTGTTTTGCATACTTGAGGGAGCCACAGGAGACCGAAGTTTGGTCATCGGCGCTGGATGATAAATGCATCTTTCGGTGGTCTGTCGTCTCACACATCTTTTACAAAAAGGATGGCCATGTGAACAGGCCAATTTGCCTTTTCGACATGGCTCACATGCTTGCTTCTTGCCGTTTCGACGGTAGCCTATCCCTTTGATTGCTCCTTCTGATCCCGGTCTCATCTTGCGAGGAGCGATGCTCAAGCTATCCAAGGGCTATGGATCCAGGCAAAAGCACAAACATGAGAGCTTCAGCTTGTCAAACATTCTTGACAGCTTTTTTGAAAATAAGAATGCAGAAAAGACGGTTCCAGTAACTCCGTAGACGGTCAAAATATAGCTCCGATTTCGCGTTGCGGCGAAGCGCTATGTAGCTAGCTACGTAGTCACATGATAAAGACTATATCCGTAAGGGTTTCTCAAGGGTCCGATTCTTGTTGAAGATATTATTGAAGACAAAGACGAGTTCATAGAAATCCTTGAAATCATCAGCAGAATCTAGGCATGTTCCGRTTCYTTGAAAGAGCAAAGACACACACTTCCAGAACGATACAACTACAGTAACCCCTTGCAAGCCAAACATTCTCATCTATTTCAGCCGGACTTTTCATTAGACACAGACACCAACGAACTCTACCTCCTATATACTTACAGCCATGAAGGAGTCCGATGCTCTAACAAAGATACCCAATACCTCACAAGGTAGATCCGAGCACCCAAAGCCCAGACGCCTACCAACCGGCTCCTCAGACCCCGTCTCCTTCACCTGCATCTGCCCAGCATCCTCCTCCCAAGATAGCGGCCAAGTCCTCCTCTTCTACCGCTACTTCGCCTCTCCTCCATCATTGCCCTCACCCACTCAAGAAGCTATCACCTCACTAGCAACCTTCCACGRAAATCTCACCCAAAAATTCGCCATAGGTGGCAAAATCCGCATTGCCAAGGAAGGCTTCAACATCACTGTCGCCGGCACCAAAGACAACATCTCAGCTTATATCCAAGAATGCCTCACGCACTGGTCATTTGCTGGCCTTGATCTTAGCACAGAAAAGATGCAGCATGAGTTCTTCAAGCCTACTCCGGGCGGCTGCGCCTGCGTATTTGGCGGCGCTCCAGCTTCCGTCCGCGTCACGGCTGAAATCACGCCTATGGGCGTGACGGACTACCTGCCCTCATCCTGGGACGGTATCGAGGTCCTCAGACCAGCAGAATGGCATGAACGATGTCACCAAGAAGACTCTGGGGAGAGGGTGCTGATAGACGTCCGGAATCATTATGAATCCCGTATTGGGTATTTTGTGGACCCGATGACGGGAGAACCCGCTGTGAGGCCGCAGATCAGAAGGTTTAGCCAGTGGCCGTTGTATGTGCGGCGGTTCTTAGAGGGAGAGGAGGAAAAAAAAGAGATTTTGACTTTTTGCACGGGAGGTATTAGGTGTGAGAAGGGGGCGAGATTCTTGGCGGAGAGGACTGGGGGGAGGGTTGCGACATTGAGAGGGGGGATCGCGGCATATTTAATGTGGATGGATGAGGAGATTAAGGTTGGGAGGAAGCGGCCGGAGGACTCTCTTTTCAAAGGCAAGAATTACGTCTTCGATGCTAGGGGTTCAACCGCGTTGGAGGAAGATGGAGCTGCTGAGTCTGTCTCGAAATGTCATATTTGTGCTACGACTTCCGACAAGCTGAGCAAGTGCCGTTCCAAAGGATGTCATTTGGTTCTTGTCATATGTCCTGCTTGTGAGCTTTCTGCAGAACCGAGGTGTTGCCAGAGCTGCCTTGACGCAGATGACTTGGACACAAGCTCTGGACGAAGACCTATTTGCGATTGTGAGAAAGATAGAGAGGCAGAGCTATGGGGTGGRCAGTACGTGAAGCTTCCGAAACTACAGAAGTCGAGGAAGAGCAAGAATCGTGGACTGGGGGATGGGGATGGTGTCAATATTGAGGTTAAGGTTATCGATTAAAGGAGCTGGTCAGATCACATATTATTACCTGAAACCCTGGGCTTGTCCGATCAGTACTAATCTGGTGGACGTCAGTGGACAAGTCTCCATATGTTACCTGGATCTTGTTGTCTGCAGGACTCATCGAAGACAGCATTCTATGCTACGTGCTAGTCTTCAGGACTTCTAAAGACGATTTCAGGTCTGCTACGTGAAGCTGGACCTTGATAAATAGGCTCATTCACACACGCGGAGATCGAAACAGCTCTACAAGGATATCGATCATACTTATGGGTATCCGTCATCGAATCTACACATGGTAWACAAAATATAATACATACTCCCGACCCGAACGCCATCTGGATGCACGCATCTTCCCGAACGCCAAAAATGCCTTTCAAACATTCAAGCTCTTCGAATGTTGCCAACAAAGGGAATCCAACCTATACACCACCAACATGGTTCCCGTAACCCTTGCCCATCGTTGTTCTCAGGCTCTTCCCTGCGCTCACGTACTCCGCAATCTCTTTTCCAATAGCTGTCTTCGCTTGGACGCCAAGCGTGAAAGCGTCCCAGAAGAGATACTCTTCAGGGTCCGCGCACACTATCATTCCGTTTGGCAGCTCATTCACGCCTATCGCCTTTGTGTCTTCGTCTTCTTCGGCCTCGGCCACACACGGCAGGTAAACACTCGTGTACGGCGTCTCCCCCGTCCCAAGCCCACTCGCATCGCTCAGACCTTCGTCTTCGAGTTGGTGCTCGATGACAGTATCGAGAATATACCCAGCAAGGTCGTAGTAATACGCATCTTTCAGTACTGCAGCGCTCGTGTCATTCTCGCCCCTGATCAAATCGTCGTGGGGAGACTCCGCCTTCGCGATGCCGGTGTATACAGGTGCCGGTGCGTCTAGCTTCGTCTCTTGCTTCTTCTCTGGTCCCGATTCCTGCTTAGAGACGRCAGGCTTTGACTTCATCCAAGCACCTAGTCTATTCTCGACCCCAAGATTCCACCGCTCCGTCAAATATGCAGCGTTCTTCTGCTGCTCTGCGATCGAAGTCGGTTTCAGCGGCTCAGGTCTCTGAGATAACCAGCCTGGCATCAAAGTCGGGTCCAGGACTTTAGGAATCAGGATCCTGAAACGGGGGATGGTGGTATTGGCGGGGACTGGGCTGTTTTGGACTGAGGCGGAGAAGTGAGAATATAGGATATCGAACTGTGCGAATAGTTCATCGATAGATGCCATTGTTACGTTCTCGGCCAACTCGTACTCCAGCTCGGCGAAATGATAGATATCCCAGAATCCAAAAGAGACGATGAACAGCGTTTCTTCTCTTGATGGCGGAAGTGCCATGAACGTTTTGATCTGTGTGCTAAGATCCGGGAGGAGAGTAGTCGGTGTCGAGTCGGGAGCGAGGGTGTTTTTGGATTGCGCGAGTGAGGCGATGTGGATGTTGTTTGAGACCATAGCACCTGTCGGGGGCTGCGATGGGTATGCCGTGCTGGGTTGGGAGGCAGCGAGGTTGTGGTATGTTGTGCAAGATATCTATTTTTAGTCAACCCCCTTTCTATCAACCTACCATCTTCTCAATGTCTCATCAGAAATATAAATATACATACCTCATCACACAACACCCTACCCCATCCCTTCCCACACCCCTCCGCCACATCCGCCACATCTCCCTCAGCAACCCAACTGTCCCCAAAAACCACAACCCTCTCCCCCTCACCTACCGCCGCATCCGAACTCCCCGTCCAGCCCCCAAGTAAGCCTTTATACTCTGGAATGTTCAACCCAATTTTTCCCAACTGTGTGTTCACCGGCGACCGCACCATCAGCAAGCCTAACGAGGCAAGCGATAAGATGGTGAGGAAGATGGAGGCGCCGAGGCGTTTTTTGAGGGCCGCCATTTCGTTGTTTATCATCCGAGATATAGATATGCAAGAGATGGGATATAGGGAGAAGAAATGTATAGATGAGCGAGGCTACCCTAAGCCTTGCCCGCGCCGTCCGTCGTGGTAATGCCAAGAGCCTTGGCTACCAATATCGTCGTGCGCCAAGCTCTTTGTGCTTCCTCTGATTCGTGTGGCGCTGCTCCGTAAGAGATCTATCGACAGCCTTGCATTCTAGCCTTGCAAAGAAATCGCTTCGAATGGATGAAAAGGAATGAAGTTTAAAGAGCAGGAAAATGGGCTGAGATGAGATGAAGAGAACACACGATCAAGTTCTCTTTGGAGACCAGACCTGACCAGCCCGCATGTGCTGCGTCGTCAGCGGGTGGAGAGTGGGAACAAAACGGGGCGGCGCTGCAGGGGTCGGAGAGGCTTGACTCGTCTGTGAGTGACGAACGCTTGATTTCAGCTTTGCCAATCATGGATTCCAATTGAAACGGGACAAACAAAAAGTCATAAACAGTATTGGRGGAATATAAAATCCCTTGAATTTCTCCTAGAACCTGGAATCTTTTCCATTTATCCTCGAGATAAGGGAAGAATTGGAAAGTTCGGGTTGCAAGCAGGACAAACTGGTGGTCCCGAAATACCCCAGAACAGAAACCCGCCACTTGCGACATCAGCTTCTCCACAAGCATGAAAGATCTCTCCTCTCCAATGAGAGACAAAAGCTCAGCCCTGCACACCTTACGCGGAAACATGCAAACGTGCTAAAATAGATTCAACTGGATTAAGCATTGACTCGTAAGAGCCGCATTTCCTGACGTTTAGGTTCCGATGTGTTGTACTTTTGCCGCTGTCGATTATCGGGTCTCGCTTGGTTGAATGATTGCTTGCAGGAGAATAGGGGGGTGTCATGTGATTGATAGTACATACTCTCTTGATTTTGTTCCAGACACTCGAAGGTATCATAAACATCTGCTCCGTAGAGTGACTTTTAGACACAGGGCTCATATGAATCAAGCCAAATCACAAACGCCGCGCCATGCAACGCCAAAATCCCACCTCAGAACCACTCCATCTTTTCATCTCCGTCTCGTCTTAGGCGGCGGCGCCTCCTCATCACTTTCCTCCTCTGAATCCACTTCGTCGTAGTCAACCAAATCTTCATCTCCGGTCTCTTCGTCTGTTTCCTCTGCCTCTTCGTCTATCAGTCCCCCTTCTTCATCCTCACTCTCCTCCTCGTCCGAGTCCGCAACAACACCGTTAAGCATCGGTATATCCTCGCTCTCTGCCTCACTCGCCTCCACAGCATCATCGCTTTCCTGCCCCTCGACATAGATCACCCCCTCATCCTCCTCGTCTTCATTAAAATACTGGCTCTGCATACTCTTCCGCAACCCAATCTGCGCCTCCAGCATATCCAGCTTCCCCTTCAAGCTCAACAAACCCTGTAACCCCTTCGCCCGCTCCTCAACAACCTTATTCAGCCCAGCTAGCTTCTTTACCAGATCCCGCTGCGTAGCCAGGTACCCACCATGCGTGACCAGCGTCCACTGCACCCAGACCAGCAAACTCCCGGCACGGCCAGGACGGCGGTGTAATCTTTCWGCGAGCTTTTGCAGTAATGTGCCGGCGAGAGGGGAATCGAGGCGCTGGATTGTGGACCGGATCGTGTTCACATCGTGTTGGTGTAAGCAGGACTCGAGGAGCGAGACGTCGTTTGTGCGCAGCGCTTGCGTGAGGACTGTGCTGAGGGAGGCGCCGGTTGGCGTTTGTAGTTTATTGTGAGGGTTGTGGGAGGAGGGGTCGGCGGGGAAGGCGAGCGAGACGTCGATTTCGGATTCGGGGGCGTTGGCGCGGACGAGGTCGCCGAAGGTTGGTTCTGCCGATTCTTCTTCGTCGGCGGCGGACATGGAGACGTCTTCGCCGTTTGTGGGTTGTGGTTGTGCATCTTGCTCGTCTGCGCTCTCTCCGTCGGATTCGGATTCTGCGTCTGCTTCGCCTTCGCTGCCGGAATCACTCGAGATGTCGGCGGCTTGTTTGCTGCCGTTTATTCTTGATTTGATTGTATTCGCTCCGCCCGATACTACTGTCTTCGAATCATCTAAGTTTCCCTTGCTGATAGCCTTTGCGCTTTGGGAAGTTTTTGGCTGGCCAAACTTCTGCGGGAATTTTCGTTTTGTCGACATTGTGACTCTCTCGTGCTGAGAAGATGATGTAGTCCTGCAGTATTCCAACGTCGACATGCGCCGATGCGCTGAGCGGAGTATGAACTATCGAGTCCAGGCTGGCGTTGGCAGAGCTGCTGCCTTGAAGCTGGCGTTCACGAAAAATAATTAGAAACTTTTTTTTGATGCTTCGATAATGCTCACGTGGTCAGCGCAGCTCCCTTTTGAGTTTAGGGCGGGAAGAGAAATTCTTTCTGACAGAATGGCGGCCTACGGGTGGATGCTAGTGAAATAACGGGTGTGCTCCTACAGAGCCTGATATGAAACGGGAATTGCGGCCTGAAATGCAAGACATCATCACCGTTCKGGCGGGCCCCAGCCTTCCCATTTCAGGCATGAATCCCCAGCCGGCATTCTCAGGGGCAGACAAAGGTGCGCGCCTATCACGCGATGGCCGGCGCTTCGCTCTCATTGGGCACGCGATGCATGGATTCCTGCCGGATCCTTGRAGCTTTGGAGCACGAACGCGGGTTAGTCATCGCTTCTGGCGCTGTGAGTGGCTGCAGCGGGCAGGGTAGTCCCAAGCTCGGACCCGGAGGCTTCTCTTTCACATTTAATAGAGCTACGAAGTCCTCCCACCGAAGACTTCTCTCTTCTGAAGAATCATTTTTGCGCTCGCCCTGCTATTGGCCCACCGCCCTCGCCCACCGCGCCGCGCACCTGACCGTGACCGCCGCGCACCCATCCACGCGCGCCCTCCGCTTGCGCCTRGCCATCGCTATCGCCGGTATTGTTGACGACTTATATTATTGGTTGCGGGTGAATAACTGGCAGGTKTTCAGCCGCCGCTTCCCTCAGTGTTTGCTTGGAGGAAGCTCTTGTGGCGGTCGGCATCCTGTTGGCCCGCACCCTCCGCTCGTGTCTTATTTCAACGGGGTCTCTTTCGCTAGCAGCACCAAAACACGACGCGCGCGACGCTCTTCCGTTTTCCTGCCCCTGCTCACGCGTCTCAACAGCACAACACAACAAGATCCTTCCACGACCCGACAGCCTGGTCGCCTCTCCCCGACCATCGGAATTCACATTCCCTCGGTGGCGCATTCACGCATTCACCCTCCGAATACAGAATATTCTGCTAGGCTTCCACGTCATTCCCATTTGGGGTTTTTGCGCCGATCCAATAGTAGCCGCTTGCCGGTCGCAGCGGCAAGGCTATAAAGATCTTCGACGAGGCTGCCTCTTGCACCCGAATTTCTTTCTACAAAGTCCACAATCCTCCTTGTCTCCACAACCACCCACGCCACCACCTTTGGACCTCTTGAGTCTTGATAGTCGGTGTCGCATAGCCTTGCGCACTCCTCTGCATTGCTTTTCTGCTGCTAAATCGCACATCCTCGCCTCAGGTTCACTGTCGCCGCCTCGCTGCATCGACATTGACCTGTCGCCTCTCGTCGAGGGGTCTGCTTGTTGATGGCCGTCATGACCACTCAACAAACAGAAGGTGTCGCATTTGAGCAAAAGGTTCCGCCCGTTCCATCATCTGATACGATGGCTTTGGATTTAGAAATCAACGGGTGAGTCATGCCTTTCTCCTCTCAATTCACTGCTTCTTTGCGCATATCACTGCTGCCGCTGTTGCTTTCCTCCTCTTTAGTGTACACTTATTTATGAATCAAATCTTTACAGACACTCTGACCGAGATGAGACCCTCGCCCACAATCACGTTGATGATGCGCCCCCTTCTGAAATCGCCTTGACCAAATCCGCCGAGACCACCTTGCCACCTAACGATATTGAAGCCAATGCGACAAGTGCGCCGGTGAATGGCGTTTCGAACGCCGAGGCTTTCTTAGACAATCAAGCTGTCGAAGCAGCTCCTCGTGACACGTCGCTTCCGGCCGAGTCGCAAGTATTAGAAGAGAACTCATCCGCTTTGAGCTCTTCTCAACTCCCCGATACAAATACTACGGCCGAAGAGCAGAAGTCTCCCGCGATGCCCGAATCACAAGAGTCCGAGGTGCCTTCTGCGCCGCTTACCTCTACGGAAACAGTCATCGAGTCAGCTGTCGAGGACGCCGCAGCAACGTCAACTGTACCTCCGGTGATCGAGGCGCAAGAGTCCGCGCTCAGAAACACATCATCTCCATTAGACCAACCTATCGAATCTCAACCGGAGGAGCAACAAGAACAAACTATGGACTTCAACTTCGACCCCGCGGCTGATGTGCCRCCGGACAGCGCCATTGAAGGAACCTCTGGCGAACCTGCCTCTGGATTTGAACCCTCAGAAACCCTCGCTGATGTTCCAGACCTTTCTTCGAACAGACAGTCTCTACAAGAACCCTCTACAGGCTTTGCTACTAGTGAACCTCCAGCGCTCGAGTCGGACACAAGCGGCATCTTTGGCGACGATACAACTATGGGTGGTGTAAATGGGGATGATTCAATAGCTCAAGCTGGAGCTCTTGATCTCCCAACAGAATTATCTATGCAACCTCCAAAGGTTGCTCGGGAGCGCGAAGATGATGACGAGAATGAACCTTCTGCCAAGCGCGCGAAGATGGAGGAGACGGCTGGTGCGGATCACGAAATGGTGGATGCGCCTGCGGCCTCGGGCTCGGGCTCGAACGGCGAACCTGTAGCTGCCCAGTCCGGTGCAAGCTCGATTACGGAGTATCAAAAGAAAGAGATTGTCAAGGCCATCAAAAACGTTGCCAGGACTAAGAATGGGAAAAATTTCGCCAAACCGGTCATAGAACTCTGGCCCACCATTGCCGAACCATACCTCGCGAAAGTCTCTGATCCGATCGACCTTGCGATGATAGAGTCAAGATTAACAAACGCCGCTTACGCTAGTATGGATGCCTTCAAAGATGACGTGAATCGCATTGTTTCGAACACAGTCGCCTTCAACGGTCTGGATCATACGGTCACGAAAACAGCGAATGAGGTGGTAAAATCACTCCTGGAGAAAATCTCGAGTATCCCTCCAGAGCCAGCTCCAGCGCCCAAGAAGGAAAAGAAGGTCAAGACTGAGGCTCCATCGCGGACTACAGCTCGAAGACCATCCAGGGGTGCCGGTACAGCTGCTGCCCAAGCATCCGCTACCCCGGCAGCACCTACCTTTGCGTTAGATCCAACTACAAGTACCCCTCTGATCCGTCGAGACTCTTCGAAGGCGGAGGGTGGTCGTCCAAAGCGAGAAATCCATCCGCCGAAGAACAAAGATCTWCCTTATAACGTCTCCAGGCCCAAGAACAAGAAATACGCGACGGAGCTCAAGTTCTGCGAAAACGTCCTGAAGGAATTAAATGACAGCAAACACCAACCATTCGTGCATCCTTTCTATTTCCCCGTCGACCCGGTCGCGCTTGGTATCCCAAATTATTTTGCTGTCATCAAAAGCCCCATGGATCTGAGCACTGTCGAGAAGAAGCTCAAGGATAACCAATTTACAACGGCGAAGGACTTTGAGAAAGATATTCGATTGATCATCTCCAATTGCTTCAAGTTCAACCCTCAAGGAAACGTCGTTCGAGCTTTAGGGCAGCAATTTGAGCAGTTGTTCAACGATCAATGGGCTCACAAGCAGCAATACATCGACGACCATTCGACTTCCGCCGCTAGTCCCGCCGGTACTGTTGATTCGGAAGAAGATGAGAGTGAGGAGGAAGAGGAGGAGGTAGAGGCTCCTGTTGGTGGGAATATGCAAAGTGCCGCTGCAATGCGTCTTATCGAAGAGCAAAACAAATTGATTCAGATGATGAAGAACAAAGTCGACAAGGGAACAATGGATATGCAACAGGGCATAGTCGACATGGTTGAGGCGCTCGTGAAGAAGGAGAATCAAGCCAAGGTCCCAGCAGCTAAGAAAGCCAAGAAGCCGAAGGCTCCGAAACCAAAGAAGGCGGCACCGGCTCCTGTGAAGAAAGCCCCTAAGAAGGGCGGTGCTTCCAGTGGACGTGCTAGATACATGGGTACTTTGGAAAAAGAAATCATCTCAAACGGTATCGGTCAGCTCCCTGATGATATTTCAAACACCGTCTTGGCCTGGATCAAATCGGAGCAGCCAGGCGTCGATGTAAGTTCTTAGACACGTCTTTCTATCCTCCAAACAATCGCTAACAATTACTAGGTTGCTGATGATGGAACACTGGAACTTGATATCGACCTCGTCAGCGTTCCTACACTCTGGAAAATCCATGCACTCGTCATGCAGCATTGCCCGGAAGTGGAGGCAGAGACTCGAAAGACATGGGTTGAGCGCGAAGCTCCTCGTGATTTAGCAAAGCCGCCTTCTAAGAAAAAGAATAAGCCCATGAGCAAGAGTGAGCAGGAAGAGAAGATTGAGTTCTTGAAGAACCGCATGGGCGATTTTGCGAGACAGGGTTCTGGTTCTCAAGAACCTGTACCAAGTAAGTTTTTATGCAACACACTCTACATTCATGACTGACTTCTTGTAGCTGTCGAAACTCAAACTCAGCCAGAATCCAGTGGAGACGAAGATTCCGATTCCGAGGAAGAATGATCGCATCAATTCTTGCTTCCCATACCCGCATCACCCAATTCTCTTCGATGTACCATATCTTCTCCGACAAAACCGATCTGTATATTATCCACACCTTCGCCTAGGCGTACACCCATCATGCACCTCCAGCAAAATTATACCATCCCACAAGCCTCACAAGCTTGTGCCAGGCCTGCATAGATGAACATACCCAACGCCAAACTTTTTCACTTGCTTACTACGCAAGGCATGATGAGATCATGACCGTTTTCTTTTTGCCTATTGGAAGGGACTGGGGAAAAGCAATCATTCTGTATGATAGATTGGAGGCGCAGAGGGAGGGGGGACTTTGCGATGGTTAGCTTGGGAGATGGGGACACGATAGCTGATATCTGCGGAGCGCAGGGGCAATCATATGAGATACAAAGAAAAAATAGTAATATTGTTAAAAGCATGGCGCGGGTATGTATGTGAAATCTTTTGCTTTGGGATGGGCTGGGGCGGGTGCACAAGTGTGCTACCATTACTGGACCGCACCACAGTCTTGAGTTGGACATGGTGACTGCTTCCCTTCAAGTGTAGCAAGCCGGGAAGAGGTTATTCTAAGAAAGAGCACCCCAGCGGACCTGCCCTACTCATTCCTCGTTCAAATCTTCCACCAAACCCAACTTTTCATCTTTCATTCTACCTCCCTCCAACCACTACGTCCATCACCTCCTCCCCAACCATCACTCACTCCTCCCGTACACGCACTCACATCTACTGCCATTATCCATCTCCCATGAATACAAGCCAAGCTCGAACTTTCTAAAAGCTGGTCACGCCTCATCCCATACGTTTCGTTTGTCATCCTTCCTTTCTCTCCAGATTTGGTACCATAAGAGAGATCTGTAGTATTTTAGTCTCTACTTGATCTCGCTTCTAGATTGTCCATTCTCGTGCTGGATATATGATTGTCACTGATTTAGAATGTTCTAGGTAGAGTAAGATACTGAAAATGCGCCTATTGGAGGCCTTTTTTTCTGTCTAGCGAGAGTTCTACTACTTCTCGACCCATCGAAAAGTTTTGCTATCCTTCCCAAAAATACATGAAATCTCTGTCTTTGTTGTCATTTACGCACCATCTTCTTCTAGTGAATGTACTTTTACCTTCTTGCTCAAGTCATTCACATTGGAAATGACACGGTAGATTGAATGCTTTCGGTGAGGTTGTTGAAGGTCCCGATTTCAAACACAGCCAAGGGTTCGCACATTTGCTCACGGCACATCTTATCTATAATATCTACTATTTTGTGCATACGCTGGATTGATAAGGCGAAGAGCTGCRCAGAAAGGCAGTACACAATCTCTCACCGTTTTCGGGACATTGTACGCTCCGTAGCTGTGGGCGAAATGGCCACCCTTTCCAACGATACCATGTCCTCGGTTCTTGCCGATCTTATCTACTCAATTAACAGCCTCAAAGAGTCAGTTTCGCAACTGCGAGCCGAGAATGTCGAGCTGCGCTCACAGTTGAAAGACGAGACTACCAACCTGAAGGAGTCGATGGCTGAGTTGCAACGCGATAACGCGACACTTCGGCAGGATGTCAAGGCCAAAGCTGAAGAGCTAGTTTCGCTGCAGCTGGCATCCGGGATTCTTTTCCCAAAGTTTTCTGAACTCCCTCCAGAAATCCGACGGTGAGTCTCTTGATATTCACCCCGGCGACACCAAATTCGATTGTCYCAGGCAAATTGAGGCTCTGAAACTGCGCCTGTCGGGTGTATTTTTTCCTGTCTACTGCGAGCCTAGACGTGACACCGGGCTAATTGGTTATCAGGATCATTTGGCAGATGGCTTGCAGAGTCAAACAGATACATGTTCTCAAGGAATCGGGGATGAGCCGCAGCAGGATCAACTCCGTTATGAATTCTTGTAAGGAAGCAAGAGCTGCTACYACGGCACTTCAGCTTGATTATTTCGTCGTTGTCACATCAATATATGAGCAGTGCCTGCTCCACGAAATATCTTGCCTTGTCAAAAACTACATGAATGCGGAGATTGATACGATATGGCTTGCTGACGAGCATAACGGCTTGACTATCTTTCCCGACTGCATACAGACGCGATGTGGTAGGTGCTCAGCAGCTGGCATCGAAAATTGCGATGAGGAGAGTCACAACGTCACATCGGCGTACCCGCGACCTAGGGTGGTCAAGCGCTTTGCGCTCAACTATACCAATTRGCTCGTCGCAAAGGAAGATAACGATATAATCCTCGCTATCTTAGACTACTGCCCCCAAGAACTTTTGCTCGTCGTTGGAGATAATATTGGCTCAGAGATGGACATCGTGTTCGCTCAGCCGCCACAGACACCACAGGAGACTTCAAACATACARGAAGGGCTGGCTTCAGAGAGGGACACATGGCGTGATATGGAGAAAGGRGAAGAGCAATTCATGGCAAAGTGTAGACAGGAGCGTCTGGCTGAGGAACAGCAGATGATCGAAAGTAAGTATATGCTCTCAGATCGCTAGGTCAGCAGTGACTGATCCTTAAAAAGATGGAAAGGAGATTACCGAGGCGTCGAAGAAGTACTTTTGTTCTCTCAAGCAGGCCAAGCTGCCAAAGATCAGATTTGTGCAGCCCATGAAGGCATCCAACCAATGGGTTTTGCCGCCACCAGAGGAATTAAAGTAGGCTCGCGCTGGACAGAAAAACAGCACCAAATAGAATGTCCCAGGCCCAATGAGACATTGAAAGTGCGCGATTTGAGTGCGGCTTGTCGCATCAACCTCTAGGTGGAATTATTGATTGTCCTCCGGTCGAGGGCCACGCTTCTCATTCTGCAGCGTTAGGTGCTTTCTTTGGTTCTTAATCATGAAGGAATGAATGAGCTACATTTCCATACTAGAGATGCTTCTTCTTTGAAGTATCCACGCAGCATATAATACCAGAATCTTCACCACTAGCTTTAAAGTACTTTTCTAAGTGACTAGGATTAAAGTAGTAATATATCTGCAAGAATCAAGATCGCGTACCCCTTATTATCGCACTTTGCGTCACCTAGGTAGAGACCCAGATCCTCTGGCTGTACTGTTGTCGCTAGCGGGGGCAACACTGCTCCAACATGACTTTCGATGGAAAATCATGGGCCCTAGTAATGTCTTAGCGCTTGTGAGAGATTATGTAGACCTGGATGAGTTGGTCRTTACACACGGTATAATCAGARTATAACCAATGCGAAGTGTGCTTGGTATTTTACAACTATTAGTACCTGCCTATCCTCCCTTCATGCTGCTGCGAATATGCTAATCTACTATCTTCTCTGGCGGTGGCTGAACCCATTGAGCTGGCTCTTTCTTGACCTCAACAAACTTAACCTTTGGTATCTGCCAGTCCTCCAATCCATCCCAGAGCACTGCCTCGTCAACGTTGTAGTCGTAGATGCTTTCTCCATCTTCTAACGCTGGAGAGCATGTCAGTGAGAATCCCTCATGCATRATTGCTCAAATGCTTACAAGCCATAAAGAGTTCTTTTTGCTCGAGCTGCTCGTCCTTGGCATCTTTCACCTGCTGCATGAYTGTGTCCATCATATCGGCCCATATGATGCTGTCTGGCCAGACCTTGCGAAGGAGCTTCACCAATTTTGTAGCTTCAGCAGTGACATGAAGAGTACGGTGTGGAGTTTGTGGCGGAGGGACAAAGGTGATATCTGTCGCCGTCTTGAAAGCATCAAAATCTCCCACAACGAGCCAGAGTTCTAGAGCACTGATTCTCTTCAAAGTTTCAAGAGTGTATGGGAAGTCTTTGCCAAGAGCTTGTTGCCAATTTGGATAGTTGATAGCGAATCGTTTGACCATGCAAGGACCATCTTCATCCGGGTTAATTCGATGATCGTCATTCTGGCAGTCACGATCGCTCTAGCACAAACCGCACTTCCATTCAATGTCCATGGGCAGGAATATAAAGTTCCACTTGCTGTGGGACAACCAAATGGTATCAACATCAAGATTGACGTAGTTCTTGATCGTTCCCTCCCTGTGCTTCGTATAGACAAGACGGAAGCTGAGTGTGAATGAGTCGAGCCGAAGGGATGCAACAACGTCTCTAGCCTCCTTACACGTGTTGAAGATAAAACGAATTCCGCTACGAGTTGCCTCTGAATCTCTAATAATATGTATCTGCGGCGCTCTGCATGCATACTGCCAAATGATTCTATGTTTCAATCAGCACAGCTTGCAAGATATCTGTTGAGGAGCAGACCTTCGGAGTTCAGCAGGTAACCTCGAGAATTGAGGGAACAGAACGCCGGAGTTTCGTTGGAGCGAGGCTAATTCCTCAGCTTTGGACTTGGCTTCTGACCGTAAGGTGTCATTGTCCCGTTGCAGCTGAGACATTGAGTCTTGCACGGTCTTGTTCTCATGTTGTAGCTTGGAAACTGATTCTCGGACTTGACTATTCTCCTCTCGCAGTGCAGAATTGTCTTGCTGCAGCTGAGTCACCGCTTCATGGRCAGTCTTGTTGTTCTGTCGAAGCACATCATTGCCCCGCTGAAGCTGAGACACTGACTCGCGGAGGCTGTTGACGGAGCCGATGAGGAGGCTGATGAGCGGGTCTGTTGGAATTTGAGATATGCTTGGGGCAGCAGCGTCAACGCCTCCTGGATCACCATTGAGCTGCATCTTGTTGTGGCAGGATTGGGATGCTCAACCGGTTGCGAGATATGGAGGTGGAACGGTGTTCGTGACAGAGGCGAGACGCGTCGAGTATAAGTTCAACGGGGAAGGGAAGAAGCGAGCGTCATCGGTGGCTCCTTCCCTTCGACACAAGTGAATGGATGATGGCCCCAACACAGCCTGGCTCGAAGTGAAAATTCTGGGCAGAAAATAATGTGCCAGAAGAATTGAGACTTTGAGTCGGGGGTCGGCAATGATCGGTTCATACTAGAACTGGATATAGTGACCGCAAGATATTGGGTGTACAGCAAGTGATGCTACAGGCTCTTCCCTTCCTTCAAAGACGTTCCTTCCCAGCACGGGAACATTAGAAACTGCTGAGAGCACTCGCCTTGCGCCTTCACTTGCATTGAAAAGAGCAAGCAGCACCAATGCAAAATGTGATCTTGAGCGCTGCTTCTTGTGTCCACAGCAAACCTTCCAACAATATATGAAAACGAAGTCGCTGCACCAAGAAGGCCTAGTTTCAATGCGCAGTTTGATTCATGTACAACGCATCGAAGGATACTAAACCTGCCCTGAACGAACGAATGGAGCATTAGAAACCCCTCCCAACAAACCCCTCAAACGCCATCTCACAAACCCAGAACACTCATCCCCTCATCTGAACTTGCTCCAAATGACAGCAATGATAAGCAGAACCAAAACCGTGATAATGCAGACTGTTATAATCCGATTTGTAGCCATCCTGCCAACAAACATTAGCACCTCTACTCCCAAAAACACACATCTGCAACCGGGATAAGGGACGATTTACCTACGCGCCATCCCCCGCAGCGTCTTCACGCTCCTATCCACATACCCCTCACTCTCCTGCAACACCGTATTCGTATGCTGGATCGTCTCGCGCTGCCTATGCAGATCCGCCAGGGTGCTCGCCCCAATAGCCTCCGTCTCGTTCGCCAGTGCTTGGCTCGCCTTCAGCCTCTGCGAGCTGCGGTCCAGCCTATCTGTTCCAGACAGCAGCTGCTGGCGCTGTTCAAGCTGTACATCGTTCGGATTGTCTGAGTAGCGGGAGCCGAAGAGGGCGGAGCGGTCGTCGGCCAGCGTGCGCAGTTTCCGCTTCGAGACATCGATGTCGGATTCGTGGTTGCGGAAGCGCTGGTTGACCTTTGTGCGGGTGGAGGAAGGGATGTTTTGCTTTTCGAGGCGCATTTGGTCCAGCTGTTCGGGGTTAGGAACTCCTTAGAACCGCCATCAAAATATATTCCTGGCTCACCAGTTCATTTGCCTCTTCTAACGCTCGCTCTGCCTGGCTTATGGCTGCCTTTCGTGGCTCGCCGGCCAGATCTGGGATCTGATCTAGCTTCTGGTTCAGGTCGGCTTGCACGAGCTTGAGCTCAGCCTCGTAGCTGCTGAAGAGCTCGGAGCCGGCATCAGTATCGAGAGGGTTTGACATGATGATTATGGGATAGGATAGTTCCGTGGTGGTCGAGGTCTCGGAGGTTGTTGTGTCGTTGCCTTTCAAGACGTCGCAATGGCTAGTCTCGGGCTGCGCGGCGAGGATCTCGTGCACTGAAGTGTTGACAGGTGATACCGGATGTAACCTCGACTCTGGTTTGCGAATTCCGATGCCAGATACTACTCAAAAACTGCTGGTTGTGGTGTTCGAGTATCCAGATGATGTGTCTGTGGATTACGACGTCCGGRCAGGCTTCAGGAATCCCTGCGCACTCGCCTCAGAGCCCCAGCCACAGCATATCCACCTCCCGAAAGCCTACAGGGGGCGGGATCCTTGACGATATCAAACACCAAGTGGGGAGTTAAAACACTTGGATACTCGAGACTTGAAAATTATACTTCAATCCATTGCTTCCTAAATCTTGAAGTCTGTCATTGCACTGCTTACTTCGATTGATTTCCCCGGTTTCATCTCACATGCAAGCCACTTAGGATCATCCCGCGTACGACAAAAAAGAAGCATGCCGCCACTCACTCAAATGCACCCCGCGTCAAGCTCGGATCCTTCCTCCTCACCACTCAACCATGCCCTGTAAATCCTTCCTTTCTCTTGCCTAAATATCTCTTYCCCCCAATATATATCTTCTTCTTCCTCCTTCAAAATGGGCTCCCTAACTCCCCACTTCCCCAGAAAAAAAGTCGCCATCATCGGCAGCGGGTCCGCCGGCATAGCTGCGCTCTGGGCCCTCAACCGCACGCACCACGATGTATATATCTACGAAGCCGACGACCGGCTAGGCGGGCACACGAACACCGTCGAATTCAAGAATGGCAAGGCCAAGACGTTGGTGGATACGGGTTTCATTGTCTTGAATACGGCGACTTATCGTGAGTTACACCTTTGTGCCGGGTTGATTGCACATGCTAATTGTGGTTTGTGTAGCTAATTTTATTGCGTTTTTGAAGTATATGGGCGTGCCGACTGTGCCGACGGAAATGACTTTTGGGGTGTCGAGAGATCAAGGGCTGTTTGAATGGGCGGGGACTTCGCTGTCGGCTGTGTTCGCTCAGAGGAGGAATCTTTTTCGGCCGAGGATGTGGAGGATGATCTTTGATGTTATACGGTTTAACCAATATGCTCTAGACTTGCTGAAAAGTGAAGAAAGAAGTGAAGAATATGTCAATGGGGATGTGGTGCATCAGGCGGAAGAGCAGGAGAGTATAGGTCAATATCTGGCGAGAGAAGGGTATTCGGATGCTTTCCGGGATGACTATCTTATTCCCATGACGGCGGCAGTATGGAGTACAAGCCCGGATAAGGCAACACTAGAGTTTCCCGCTGTCACTCTGGTTCGATTCATGCAAGTTCTGGGAAGGATGTGTTCAGAAAAATGCTAACTCCGCTAGGTGGAACCATCACCTCCTCAGTACCATCGCCACAAGACCACAATGGCTCACGCTCAAAGACTGTGCCCAATCCTACATCAAGACCATCATGAAAGGCTTCCCACCAAACCACATCTTCCTAAATACTCCTATTCAATCCATCACCAACGACCGTGACGGGCGCGTCCGTCTACATCTCCCAAACGGCAGAGAAGACGTCTACGACCATGTAATCCTAGCCACTCACGGCGACCAGGCTCGCAATATAATAGAATCATCAGCAACACCCTCAGAACTCGACATCCTCTCCGGCTTCCACACCTCCAAAAACACCGCCATCYTGCACTCCTGCCTCTCCCTAATGCCCAAGTCCCGAGAAGCATGGTCCTCCTGGAACTACATCACAACCTCCTCCTCCACTTCCTCCAACATCGACCAAGTTTGCCTAACCTACAACATGAATATCCTACAACACATCCCCGAATCCGTATTCGGGCCCGTCCTCGTCACCCTAAACCCCCTGCACCTCCCAGACCCCGAACTAGTTCAAGGGAGGTACAACTACTCGCACCCCCTGTACAACGCGAAAGCAATACGGAGTCAGGGATTATTGGACAGAATCCAGAATAAGAGGGGCATTAGCTACGCGGGCGCGTGGACGAAGTACGGGTTCCATGAGGATGGGTTTAGTAGCGGCTTGAAGGTAGCGGTAGAGCATTTGGGCGCGCAGCTGCCGTTTGAGTTTGTGGATAGTACGTTTAGTAGGGGGAAGAGGCCGGTGCTGGGGCTTGCGGACCTGTTACTGAGGCTCTGGATATCGGTCGTGCAGCTGTTCGTAGCCCTAATTGAGAGGCTTTCTAGGGTGGAGAGGGGGTTTCAGGGGTATCATATGAGGCCGGGGAAGCTGGAGAAAATCCAATGACTTAGGAGTTTGGAGTTTAGAAGTTCGAAGGTACGATAACGAGTATACGATAGCCACTATAGAATAATAGACCGTATATGGGGTTGTTCCAGATGCAACAGCCGGAAAGCCACTGAGAAATGACGCTGCAGCAAAGGCACTTGGGTGGTAGAGGAGTAGCAGGCCCGACTTGGTTACTTTCCTCGAATATCAACCCGGCGGTAAGGTGTAATTACAGCAAGGTCAGGATAGGACTGAGATAGACGGTGGAGACATGGAGAAAACACAAATTCTCAAACATCTTTATTGAGATTTTGATGAGACTGGCGGAGATACTGAAGAAGCGGAATATGTTTTAGGTGTAGACTTTACACTCAGAATCTTTATGATATGCGCAAATCGATGATTGTTTAAACAAACAAGAAAAAGGCTACCTTCCCCGCTGATAAGGAGAAGGCTGCCCTTCCAGTTGATGAGTAGGTAACGGATTGGATTTGGCAATGACTGCAAAAACATTCTAAGAAGATGCTGACACACAGGATGGTTTTCAGATAACACGTCGAGAATTCTTGGATCGAATTGAAGATAATGWGGGCATGTGATCCTCTGTATAGCGGTCATGAAGCTATCATGAAGCTCGACGTGCGAAGGAGGAAAATGTCTTTAGCATCTCTCTTAGCTCCTTCCATGCTGTTGTTATCTCCCCTAACAACTTTCGGCTGAGAGTAGCCATTACCTCTCAAACTATGTAGATATGGACGTAAATGGAGACGCAAGCACTTGCTGGAAAATATTCAAAGCAGAGCAGCAGGAGAGACTTTGCAAATTTGAAGAATAGCACGAAACTGAGCGTATCAATGGCCAAAAATATCACGCTCTCTGATATGGGAATCTATCTCAGATACTGTCTTCGTATTATGCTCCCTTTCAAATATATGCAAAACGATTCAGCATGTACAACAACCCATGTCCCAATCCAACGCCAAAATGACAGACGCCGTATTATAAACTCTTTGCTCATTTGATATGGTGTACAAGAGTTGAAGAGATGCTGCACGCTGCAATGGTATCCATCCTCGCTTATATGCCAATGCCGGTTGAAAATGCTGATCGTGCGTTTCTCGAACTGTGGATCCAAAAGATACGTTCGTTGTTGTCCAACAGATCGTCCTCCCCTAAATACTATACACCCCCGCTCAAATCATCGGAGCTGGTGTCTCTACAGCGTCAATACCCCTCTTCGTCTTCACATTTCCAACCGCGCCCTGAATAGTGCCTAGCCCGATACTGCCAACCAAAGGCGTCGCACCTATATCCCAGGTCCCCAACGCTGTGGTCGCAAATGTTTGTGTGAAGAGCTTCCAAGTCGCGCTCGTGCTGCCGCCGACAGTGAAGAGGGAGCCGGCAGTTGTGACGACCGCCATCTGCGTGGCTGCGAGCGTGGCCGTGTTGCCAACTCCCCCTCCTGCTGCGACTTGGGGATCTGGAACTGGATCCGCGAGTGCGTAAGAGACCAGGAGGAGGATGGGTGAGAGGGTGAGGGAGAGCTGCATGTTTTCGGCTGCTTAGGGGATAGGGCGGTTGAATGGAGGGACGGTGATTCGATGGACTGCGGATGTGGCGTAGGCGTAGATTAAGTCTCCAAGTTCTAGGCCGTCGTTGAAGATAGAGATCGCAGTAGGTGGAAAGGACTGGAAGAGGTTGTTTCTACAGTGGTGAGCTGGGTGCTGTTGCGTAATGAGCGTGTTCGTGTAAATTCAAAGAGTGGATCCTGGAGGCAAAGATTCAAAGGGGCTTGCGAATTCGTGATAACGACCCATGTCAAGGTCCGTGATCTCGGGGAAACAGGGTATATGTCACGTGAATATACTCCTCGAAGATTCGAGATTTGAAAGAATCGAACAGGAATCTTCACGGCGGAGAACGGCGTTGATGGAATCRAACATCAATATACAATTTGGAGATCTGGTGGAGGAGAAGGCAGCGGCCGAAGTGATCCTGACGTGAGAGTCGGGTTGGATCGACACACGGTTGGCGTCTAAATTAGGGATTTCCTTGTCTTCCTACTTCCCTCGTGAGATGAGCGCAGCCCGGTGAAATGGGCCTATATCTCGTAACCTAAATGACAGTCCGGCTACGTTGCGTGCGCCGAGAGTCCCACAGAAGGAGCAAGTTCCAACCAAAAGCCTTGACGCAGGGGGCGAAGGTGAGTGCGAGCGAAGTTGGAGGTTGGGGCCAGGATTAATCGGGGCATCTCGTGGTGGGCAAACGATGGTTTACAAGCCTCGAGGTTAGGGGATTGCCGCCTCTCCCGGCAGGAGCGGTTTCGCAATGCTGCTTGGAAGGAGGGAAAAGTGCCAGTGCTGGAAACGGCGAGTGCGACGCGATGCGAACAGTAATATCTCCACAGAAACATAATATAATAATAATTTTCGAAGCAGTCCAAATCGCAGAGAGTCGCAAACATGCAGAGGGAAAAAAGAGGGAAGCTGAAAGCAGGCCCGGCCTCTGATTGGCTGCGTTCCGAAATTCCGCATCATCTGGAGAGAGGCGCACTAGCTAGAACGTCCAGAATACCCAACACCCGTACAATGAAAGACTCAAACTGCGCGGCCATGGCTCGCCCAAATATGGCTCGCCCTCGCCCATCCTCTTGTCATCCCCCATGAAGTCAAAACCCTCACACCACGCACCCTCTTCCTCCATCCAACACCACCATCACCATCTGGTGCATCCACGCAAATAATTATCTACCACCGTCGGCGGTACGAAACCGCGTCGGATTTTCATACGTGTATAGTACCTCACCACGGCCCCATACACCCAGCACGCTCACTGACTTTATCTAGTCGCCTTCCCGCTCCCCCGACCGCAACTCCTCCCACAACCCTCGATCACACCTCGAACGACAATGGCCTCATCAAATAAACCCACGGCCGCAAATGGTGCACGACGGAAATCGTCGCTGAAGCAGCCCCAAATGCCGACGATGATCATAAAGTTGAAGCTGTCGCCCAAGGCCTTGCAAGCCTTTGAGCCAACTGCTCCGACCGTCATCAAAGAGGAGCCCAAAGGATCGCCATCATCGTCCAGCTCAACAACCCTCCCCGTCGCAGCCAATTCAAATGGCGACATCAAATCTGAGTCGAACGCCAATACTCCCCTCCCCTCCGACGCCGCCACAACGACAACGCTGATGCCCCCCCCACCTCCTGCGGATGGACCAAAGAAGAAAGGCCCCAAGAGGACTGCTGGTCCAGCACTTGGACCAGATGGATTACCAAAACCAAGAGGGAAACCTGGGCCAAAGAAGAAGGCAAGACTGTAAGTTGATCGACCTCATACATTCCAACAAACTTCTCTCTTCAATACATTTCAGCCCTTAGTAGCCTGCTCAACCGATCTATCGTAYCATTTAATCGTATCGAACAACTACTGACAATTATTTAACAGGGAGGACGGTTCGATCGATCACTCTCAAACAGTCCCCAGAGCCGCGAATGGAACGGCAGCCCATAAGCTTGGCCCCAAAGCCAACCAAGGTGCAATCAATGCAGGCCTTCGCGCTTTGGACCGTTCAGGCAAGCCTTGCCG
This sequence comes from Lachnum nothofagi, assembly GCA_003988875.1. Classification (NCBI taxonomy): domain Eukaryota; kingdom Fungi; phylum Ascomycota; class Leotiomycetes; order Helotiales; family Lachnaceae; genus Lachnum; species Lachnum nothofagi. Next base: position 57,470 of record QYSG01015001.1, read on the forward strand.
CAAGTGGCAGAAGGGAGGCTTCAAACTCAAGAGCTTCACCGGCGTCGTCTGGGAGATTCCCCGATGGACAGCTCCTCCAAGAATCGCAGTCGAAAGCAAGAACAGCACCGAGGGCTCTGCTTCTACATCTGTCGACAGTAGCAAGGAGAACAAGGACAATAGCCAAGTCGCTAGTGAGAAGAGCAACAGCGGTATGGACGTTGAGATGGCCTCATCTCCTCCTGCTCCTGCCATGCTCTCCTCCATGCCTTCTGCTCCAACGCCCCCGGCTACCGAAACGACTCCGGTTCTTGCTGCTTCCGCGTAGAGCGTACGCTTTGATGACTCTTTCCCATCTTTTTGTATTATAGTATCTCGTCGCCGGCCATTCGCGGTACCCACGCAGCCTGCTAGGGTTTTAATGCTCCCCGTCGCATTTTCAAAGGGACGGCATGTACGTCTCGTCTAATACTGGTCTCTTTGGGGCGTTAGAAAGCTTTAGGGGCGTTTCGGCATCTTGAAAAGCATAAAAGGGGATTTTGGGTGGATAGTCTTTGGCGTTCAAGGGCATTGTATATCATAAATCAGACCTGATGGTTTTCGAGGCCCGGAAATAGATGAAGACTTTCACAATAATATATTGGTCCATATATAGAGTTCATTTCGCCAGATTATTGTTTTCTTGAATGTTCCCACCACAAAACAGCGCCTTCACAGCTGCTGTGTCTGCTGTCTCCAGCATGGAGTATCACAACATTTATGGTCACGGCCACGACTTCKTTCTAGGATTGTTGCGTTATACCGCTGAGCCAAGCATGATTCGACAGTTAGTCTGCTTGGATACAGACAATCTACAACTTTCACAGGTAGAATCGTAGTGAAAGATGTTGCGATTTGTGAATCTGGCAGAGCAACGTCATTTACGAGGCTCATATTACTCACTCAGACTCGAGTGAAAGTGAAATCATGAATCGCGTGCTTTTAGAGATAATGAAGAATCCGACGGGTGTGMACGGCTTTGTCACAGCGGACCCCAACAATGGCACCAACACCTTGGGCGCAGAAATACATCGACGACTACTAGTCAATCTAGGATCTTGTAGATTTCTTTTGCGCTTTTCTGAGCCTTCCGCGCGAATGAGATGATGCTTTTCCTGATGATCCATAGATAATGCGTGATAGCATCCCAATCAGGGTCTCGTGATAGTGCTGTAGGCTCCCAAGCTTCCCCACTAAGCTGGACCGCCCAGAACAGCGACTTGATCACTACACCTCGTTCAGTGATAACGCTCACACTCCAAACCCGCCCTTTGAACACAATATAAGTGACAAGATGAGCCTCGAACAGGATCTGCAGCTCTGGTAGCTCTTCGATCCAACCTTTCCCCTTCTCCGACCACTCCTGGCCATGACCGTACTTCAACCACATCATACTTTGTCCCCACCTTAATCCGGCCGCCTTCCCAACCACTTCAGTCGAGACCCAGACCTATTACACTCCCAATAAACCCTCCGAATACTCGACGAGCTCCCTAGAGTGTTTCCTCTGCGATATCCTCACAATAAGAGCATACATCGACAAACTACGACCTATCCTTGAGCGTCTAGGACATGACGAATTCCTACCCTTCAGGCTCACCGGGAGTTCCAGATTCCAGCATGCCGACTGGGGCTCCCGGATACGCTCCTCGAAGATCTTCGTATGCTTCAGTTGTCTCGGGCACAGCTCCAGCTTCCTCACAGCCGTTCCTCCAGCCCGCGAGAGCTGGCGCTTTCGCACACCTCCTCCACCACCCCAGTGACTTGAACTATGATCCCACCTACCAGAACATGAGCCCGTACACGTATAACTCTCGCGCGTATGATATGGATTTTGGCGCAAATAATGGGCTACATGGGCGGCCGGGGTCCTGGAACCGAGGTGGGCAGCTGCCMAGTTTCTCGCAGGCGTTTTCTCTTATAATGAATGGGCATGGCGGATTTCTTGGGCTAGGGCATGGGGATGGCTTCTTCGTGCCCTCATATTTGAAGGGCTCAAAATATGCTCAAAAACTTGAGGATTCACACAGAGCAAGAATGCAAGCTCAAAAGGAGGACCCCCAAGCGCAGTCCTCGCAAGCTGGATCCTTGTCGACGAGCGCAAGCAGTTTGAATCTACATACGAAGCTAGCACCTTCACATCGAGGCATGACTTACGATCTTATCGAGAAAGCGCCGCCAGTTGAAGACGAATCGATTCCCCGGCTGCCCTCGAGATGGAGCAGCACAGACAAATATGGCGGTTTGGAGGTATTATCAGACGGACAAGAAGTCAAATTTACCGGACCCAAATCTGATCGAGATCGAGACCATGAAGCGTGTGCCATAAGGGCAGATTTCCCTATGCCACCTCAATGCGGGATATATTATTACGAAGTAACCATCATTTCACGGAAAAGGGAAGAGTATGCTGCATCCTCCCAGCGTTTGTCTTGGCTGGAATCTAACAGTTCCTTCAGAAGCTCTATCGGAATTGGGTTTTCGGCGAAAAACGTAGCGTTATCGAGGTTACCTGGATGGGAGCCGGAATCATGGGCGTATCACGGAGACGATGGGCATTCGTTTGGGTGCCAAAGCTCAGGGAAGCATTATGGCCCACCATTTGCAGCAAACGACGTAATAGGATGCGGAGTAAACTTCAGAACGGGTTCTGCTTTCTTCACAAAGAACGGAGACTATTTAGGTTGGTTTGCCCGGAAGCTCCACAAGTTTCTCGAGGGAAAGACTTCGTTGTTTGAATGTGCCAGAAGCTTATGAGTCAATCATATAGGTACTGCCTTCCGCGAGCTTAAGAATACTCCGAAGCTCTTTCCTTCCGTGGGAATGAAGAAATCGAGCGAGCACGTGCGAGTAAACTTTGGCCAAACGCCCTTCATTTTCGACATCGATGGCATGATGGCGGTAGGTGCAACCTTTTCATAAGTTTTAACCATTCTTCGTATCGTTATGGACGGTGCAGACGAGTACGAGTCCGCCGAGGATGTGCGAATTGAAGTATTCGATATTACCAGATCAGCATTATATAGGCGTCGAAGAGGTGCCGCAAGGCTTGAAAATATTGCCAGACAATTATTATTTCCGCATAGGAGAGATGCCGCAAGGCGTGAACTTGTTGTCACACATGCCACACGTTTAGCTAAGATCCGGAGAGAAGCCGCAACGCGTGAACGCACCCAGCGGATCCTGATCCCTCGAGAACTGATTGAGGCACCGATGTCGCGCAACGCATGGGGGCAATTTCTAACTTCAATATAGGAAGAGAAAAGAGCGATTCGATTAGAAATTGAAGCATCCAGGTAGGCTCTCTGTCGCGATTATTTGTAATATACGAAATACTGATCTTTCTAGCACCGCAAAACTGGCTCCTCCCTTGAGCGAGACCGAATTGATACAATCACTCGTCCTCCAATTTCTATCGCATAATGGTCATACAGAGACAGTAAAAGCTTTCGCTAACGAAGTGTATGCTGAAAAGAAGGCCCTGACGCTGGATCCCAACGAAGAGGTCCAGGGTTTTGATGTCAAGGAGGATGAGGATGCTGGTCATAGACAACGTAAGTCACCTGAGAGAAGGCTTCAGGCTTCGATTTGCTTATAAGGGGTAGAAATTCGGAAAGCCGTTGCAGAAGGCGATATCGATAGGGCCTTGAAATACACCAATGCCTTCTATCCTCAGGTTCTCAAAGATAACGAGCACGTCTACTTCCGATTACGCATTCGAAAGTTCATCGAGATGATCAGACAAGGCGCTGAAATGACACGGTCATCAGCAAACGGCACCAAGAAGAGCAACGGACACGGCCCAGTGTACTTTGATGATTACATTAGTCACGACATGGAGCTAGATGACCCGCAAAGCCAAAATAATAACTACGATCGCATGGACACCGACCAAGCACCTCATGACCAGCCTGCGTACGAGCGATTATTAGAAGAGACAATTAGCTACGGGCGAGTTCTACAAGCCGAGTTCAAAGACGACCCCCGGAGAGAAGTCAAGAAGGCCCTCGAAGATGCATTCTCAACCATCAGTTATGTGAATCCGCTCACAGAGCCTGGGGTTTCCCATTTGCTAGATATAAGCGGCCGAGAAGCAGTTGCAGACGAGTTGAATTCGGCCATCTTATGTAAGTCCCTTTTCCCCCATGCAACTTGGCRTAGRCATCTAACACGAGGCAGTATCCCTCGGCAAATCATCCTCCACCGCTCTTGAGCAACTCTACCAACAAGCCAGTGTCCTGCTGGACGACCTGCGCGAAGGCGGCGGGCCAGGGGCATTCGTAAATATCGACGACTTTGCCAAAGTCCCCTGAGGGCATTCCTCTGCTCTTCCATGGCGTTTCTCTCTCTCATCTCAGCACTGCATGGCATATGGATAGGTGTCTTTGGGTCTGTCTTTTCTTTTCAGATTATCTCGGTTGCTCGCCGGCGAAATTGGTATTTGTGCTGGGCGTGGACTACTACTATATCTGCATTGCATCGCAGCGGGCTTGGGGATGGATAGGAGGGCTGTTTAGATGAATATAATGCCTAGGATAGGACTCGTAGGCGAATAAATCTGATTAAGAACATATGATGTGGCGCTTTGTGACAGAAATTGACGCGAGATGAAAGCGCAAATTCACGGACTTGTCACAAGACTTTTGAGAATTTGCATCTCTTATTATAGTAGATAAGCCGCMTTTCTAAGCTCTATCTCCATACTTATGTATTCGGTTCCCAAAATCCACATATGCCTCCATAGCCCTCCGTCATAGAATAAAATAAGTAGCGCTCAAGTTCTCAGAATCAGATGATATATCCTCCGATGCGCCTCCGAACGCCCGTAAATGCTCTCTCCTGCTTATATCAAAAAGCAGGGTGAATTATGCCTCCCTCCATAAATAAGTACCAAAATGTACTATAAACGTGGTTCCATCGCTGCGCTCAGGCATTATAACCCAACTGCCTCCATGTCCCGCATCAACACCGCCATCTGCGCCCGCTTCGCCGCCTCAGCGACTAGATTGAAATCTCGCAGGAAAGGCGCCGTGTTCTGATTTTGGCTCGGCGCTTGGCTTTGTTGGTTCTGTGTTGGGGGGTGTTGCGAGGGGTGCTGCGCTGCGTATTGTTGCGGGGCGCCTTGCGATGAATATGAACTCGGCTGCGCCGAACTCGAGGCGGAAGTGGATGTTGACGTGCTAGAGGAGGAAGTGGATGGAGCGAAATAGGAGGAGTGCGTTTGTGTGCGCGACGTCGCTGTTGGGGAGGAAAGCGGCGCTTCCATCTTCATTTCTGTTTGCGCGGTTGTGGTGAAGAGTTGGAGGAGGAGGTGAGGTGAAGTGAGGCTTGAGATGAAGATAGGCAAGACAAGGCTCCGTCCGGATTTGTGCCACACGAGCAGTTTCTTTTAGCGCTCAAATAAAAGGGACGGCAAAATCTCTGCAGTCGCCGCCGAACGAGATTTTTCCTTGCCTTTATGATGCAAAATGAATAACAATCGAAGGCACGAATCGTACGTTGCAAAGACGGACCAAGAGTAAATGTCGGATCGGGGAGATAGTGGAGTCTTTTGACGATGTGTGCCTTCCGAGGCTCGCCGGGATGCTGGATCAGGCTAAAGCGCAGATGATAGATGCTGGACGTCTGGCAGGTGGGGAAAGGGCCCCGCTGCTCCGGATCTCTCTCTTCTCGTCAAGCGGAACAGATTTAAGGTTGTGTATGTTGGGAGAGAGCAGAGGTTGGCGATGTGGTATGATGAAAGAGCACCAGGCAGCAAAGGGGGCCYTGCAGTAAAATACGGCTGCATGCGCGCTGCATGAACAAAGGGAAAAGAGGCCAGCAGCGGGTGGTGGGATGATTGCATGCGCTCCAATGCTTGTCAATGGCCCGAGGTGTGCCGGGGGGGGCGAGGGGGCGCCCCGATGACGGTGGCTTTCCCCACGCCGCCTTTGTTACCCCAGGAATCAGGATTGGGCATTGCGGACTGGGCACTCGATAGACGCTGGCAGGCAGATCTTGCCCGTCCTCTGCGCGGAAGAGTTTTAGGGTGTGGGGGCAGGATTRCAGAGGAGGGACTAGGGTTTCAGGGCGGGCGAGTGCATGCCGAATCATCAGGGGTCTACCGAGGACGAGCGAGGCTCGCTGTCAGCCCTAATGATGGAAGAATATAGACGACGTCTTTTAATATCTATGAAAGGTTGATTTGGAGCGCCATGGAAGCATGGTAAAACATTAGTCTCTATCGTGCGGTACAGTATGTCGGCCGGCTGGCAATGTTGCAGGTTGCTCCCGGCCGGATTTGTGAATTGCTTTTGCATATCCAACAAAGAAAGATCTGCGCAAAGGCCATACAGGTCCCGAAGAGAAGGCGTTCTTGAGATCGTAATGATGGCATCGGTTCGTCTTTGATGTACTGAGTCCACCTATGGGTAAAGTGCTACTTCCAGCACCAGCAGCTGTTATGTATCCTTTCCTTGTGCTTAGAGCGGCTCTCGCGATACTACCACACTGAGACTTTCTCACATAAGCCCCCAGCTCCGTTTCCTGCTGAGCTTTTTGCGTCTTGCCGCTTCGAACCACGTATGTCTCTCGATCACATCAGATCTGTTGCGCCGCTACTGCAGTAAATATTGGTGTTGACATGGCTGTCCAGACAYGCTTTCATCTGGAAGAAGCTTGCCGACATCGTGGTCCCACATGTAATCGGATAAAAGTACAGGCGCCCGGCTCGTGCCTGCCGCCAAGCTGCTTCCCACACTTAGCGCCATGCATAATTCGCCTACGCGTCTGCCACGCATGCTCTGGATGAATGCTCTCCCTTGACATCTCCAAAGTGCCAAATGCCGCCAAAGAAGACACCCGAAAAGCAAAATGAAACTGCTGCTTCAGCGTCAAATTCAAGTTCCCAGCAGACGAGCAGATCCTGGGATTTCTTCTCGATTCCCACTCCGGTGAAATCGCTTTTCGACAAGGTCCCTCTGTTGACATACCCCCCCAACGAGCTCCCGCAACGCGCCCCTAAGCCGTCAAGGRTACCAAGTCTTTACGTTTTCATCAAGAAGGAAGATGCGGCTGCGGGWCGGCCGTCTTACAATCCTAGTTGCTTGAAATGGCAGGTTAGGGAAGTCTGCATTGATACGGAAGCAACAAATCTGACTAGCTTCTGCAGGCGTTCCTGAACATTGCAGGTGTCAATCACCGTCTCGTCCCTTCGAGTAATCATGCCTCTCCAACGGGTGTATTGCCCTTCCTCCTCCCTGCCGCGAACACRTCAAGCTCGCCTCAGGAAACACCCGCCCCTATACCTTCGAATAAGCTAGCGAAATTCGTAAAGGAGCACGGCAAATCTATCGTGGAACCTTCAAACATACGATATGAGGCATATCAATCCTTGATCGATCATCGGATACGAAGTGCTTGGGTAGGTAAACATCAGCATCTGTTCTAGGCCGTGTTCTGAACATTTATCYAGTTATATACCCTCTACCTTGAACCCCCGAACTTCTCCGCCGTGGCATACCAGCTTTACGTCTCTCCAAATTCCTCGAGCCGCCTTGTTCGAGCAGCGATATCCCATCAGCTTCGAGCAGCTGCAGAAGCCGAGCTTCTGAAACATTCTTCGATCATCGATACCGACGACCTGTACAGCGAAGCAGACAAAGCGTGGGAGGCATTGTCGATACTACTGGGCGAAGACTCGTGGTTTTTCGGTAGTGATAGACCAACATTGTTTGATGCAAGCATATTTGCATACACGCAATTGTTGCTGGATGACGAGCTCGGATGGAAGGAGAAGAAGCTTTGTAGGGCGCTAAGAAGACGCGCAAACCTTGTACAACATCGGGAGAGACTGCTAGTCAGATACTTTGGCGGCTCATGAGGGAACAAAAAGATACCCAACTTCACTCTTGAAATCCTGCGCGGGTCCTTCCCATCGTCTCATTGTGAGCGCAGTCACCAGGCTTGGCATCGGCCTTTGGGTCATCGCGAGTTGCAGGTGCCAAAACATCAGGTTCATTGGGTTGAGGCATTGCGAGGGAGGCAAGTCCTTTTCATTGAGTTTTTCGCATCATTTGTCATTCGTTACCTTGCGTTATTGTCTATGCCCAGCCTTCGGCTTCCACCAAAGCCGTCTTCAACCTACCAGTATACGAGAAATACACTCGTGATCTCCATCAAGCTTCGGAACCTACCCCGATTGTCTCGAGTCAGGATGAACTATACAAAGGACAAGGAGACAAGCGTCTTGGAACATCGTGAGCTTAGCTCCTGAATGGGGCGCTAGAAGTCTTGGCACGAGCTTTCCGTGGCTGCGCAGCTTCACTAGCTACCCGTCGCTGTCGCTCACACTCACGAAAGTTGCTACTTTTGCACTGCCACTTCACGATGCGCGCTTGGCTGGCTTCATCGGCATTATGGTTTTCCCGTGGCGAAACTTCAAGTGTTCCCAGTAGCAGTCGCAACCTTGGCGACGCAGTCATCAAGTGAAAGTGCTGATAGTATCGCGGAAAGGCCATCTACTGCAGAACGTGAAATTATTTTTCGGGGGTCTTAGAATTGCGCACAAAGTATTGTGTAGATCGTTTCCTTCGCTTAAAAGAGTATGATAAAAATGGCCATTCTTCCTCTGAGGTATCTCACAGGCCAGTGCCAAAGAGATCGTCCACTTCAAAGCTCTCTCTCATCTTGGCATAAGAGAGCGCCTCACCGAGCACCTGCCAAGCATGCCGTTAGTCTGATATCTTTTGAGGCTCATCCTTTGCTTTGTGCCCCTCCCCTACAAGTCTGTAGAGCCAGAGCATGCCTAGTTGGACCCCTCCTCATAGATTGTGCTGAATACCAAGTTCTATTTATATATCCACTAATCTTTTATTTCACATAGTGACCTCAGAATTGCACACGCTGCTGCGCGACCTTGCACCCATGGCTCTTCAACGCGTCTCATCATACTCCTCTCTCATGTATCTCGTGATATTCAGCGCACACAGATGATGAATCAAGTGTGCGCCATTCTCCTCCAACAAGCGCCCATAGTATCTCGCCTCTCTCGGCATCCCCAGAGCATTGAGAATATCATCCAACCTAATCTCATCCTGTTCCGCTTCCGGTGCATTGACATACTGCCAGAGAAACTTCTCCAGCGTCTCTTTCTCCACTATATCCGCAAACTCGAGAAGCCCAACACACAGGCAAATCCACCTCTCCACAGCCTCCGTATCAAGCGTCGTTGCATGGCCCCTGAAATCCACCGTCCTTCTGCTCTTGTCCTCATTGAGCACGCCAGCGGGATTAACAGCTCCCAGTGTCCAGACAAAATTCTTCTCCTCCGCATCAAGATACCTCACCCTCCCCCCCCGGATCATCCCACGTCTCAGCCGTCTTACACAACTTCCTCATCTCACAATTCTCCTCATCAAGCAACCACTCCAGCCCCCCTCTCGCATCCCGCTTCCTCCAACCCAGCACCTCCTTCACCAAATGACTATCCTCCTTAAAGCTCTTGGGCGGGATCGAGGTAGGCGAAGAGGATTTCGAGTTCGATGCCGATGGTGAGGCGTTCTTGTTGGCTGAATGATGATGGGACGTACCAAGGTTGAGAGGTTGTGGGATCTGGAGCAGCCATCTTAGGGACCAATTGAGTTGTAGAGTCTCGATTCGCCCATAAATCCCAAAGCTAGCTATTGAAAGACCTCTTYATTCCGGGTATCAGAACCTCAACTCGATACAAAATTGTGTTATAGGAGAGAAATGTTGATAGGTGCGGCCATGCCTTCGATTGGCGAATAAAGACTTTCTTCTGCATAGGAGAAAGATAATGGCAGGTTGCTTGCCACTTCATCGAGGCTTTCATCTTTGTCTGCCTTGCCGGTTGCAGAGTCCGCGCCACTAATATATCAGAGAGAAAAGGAAGGAGCTTGTTATTCGCTCACACTTGTGAGATGGCGGACCTTCCTTCGGAAAAGTATTTTAAGTCGTAGGCATAAATCTCAATCTTGCCCAAACAAATAGCGAATTCCACCGCGCACCTGCCACAATTATCTGTTCCATACTTGAACACCCTCTACCGATGTGTAAAATCTGAAGATGAAAGTTGGTCGTTATGGAATAGAGCATACATTAAGAGAAACTAATCATAGAAACGCTCAAGATGGTAAATTTCTCCGGACCTACAGAATATCTAACATATTTCCCTTCGTCTCTCATTATCCATCATTAAATCATGAGTTTGAGTCTAATATAGCATGAATAAGGGGGTATGCGCTCCTTAATAAGACCGACCGAAACCTCCCAGAAGCCCTTATATGGCCATCATATATCAGCACTTCTACTTTTGAAACCACGGAAATTTCTTCTTTCCGAAATCTACCGGTCCAGATGAACTTTCRAGTTGCAAACTCCGTTGGTATATATCCTAAGTCATGTTAGCGCAGGCGACAAACCGAAGCGGTCGGTGAGGGACTATACCTCGTCGTCAACAGGCATTCTGCAATCCAATATCAATTCTCGTGCAATGTCATGCTTTGCAAGATTCGGATACGGCACGACCTGGCTCTTCATAATCGGCAAAATGACTTCCGACAAGACCTCGAACTTCTTCCAATTGATGCGGTCCCCATTAGCTCCAACAAATGTCCGACTGCCTTCTTCGGCAGACACCAGATCTCGTCTGTGAAGTGGGATGAATGGTATCCGGGGCAAGGGCGAATTCTCCCATGCTAATCGGTACGCAAAGTTCCCTTTTTGGCTGCCCATCAATAGCACTAGTCTAGCGAACCGCTTTTGCACGTCAGCTGGCACTAACGCTCTCGTTTGTGCTAGCCGATGGATAGCACTTCCGTTAATACCAGCCAGCACTGCAGCCAAGCCGTTGTAGTTGTTCAGTTGACGCAGCTTCAGTGCAATGGTCATGAACTTCTCGAGCATCTGAGCTCGGTGCTTGGCCTTATCCCTCATCAAGATCATATTCGCGACCCAGTGCGCTATATGATTGAAATGATTGATCATTCGATTGACATTGTTGAGGCTCTTGCATTTCTCCTTCTGTTCCAGTGATAGACTGACATGGCGGATGAGATCTCGTGGCCGCATGGATGAGAACATAACCCAGTCAATCCTGGTCATTTCGTCCGCAACATCGTCATCAATCGTATCCATGAAGATATGGTACCGAAATTTGGTGAGCGGTAAGGTCGCTTTGGGTTCCATCGTCGCAGCTTCCTTCTCGTAGTCCTCAACCGTATGGAAGGACGGAGATAGTGATTGTGTTTCTGATTCCGCCAGACCCGACCCGCTGGAATCAGCTCTGGATTCCTTGCGTTCCATATCCTCGCTTCCTTCTTCTTCGACGTTCAAAGCTTGCATGTCCTCATCAATATCACTTCTTTGAGTGAGTTTCCGTCTGAGAGGCGAAGTTGGAGCAGACTCTCCGCTTTCGCTTTCCAGGTCTGCATCAGTCCGTGCCCAACCTGTATCGTCGTCCTCTACAACTCGGGAATGCAGTTGCATTCGCATCTCTTGTGCTGCAGCCGCAAAGACGGGCTCGCCCGACAAGTTATTGATGAARGCATCCAAATTGCGACTGGTTGCGGGACTGCCAAAATCTCCTGGATAACTCGATACCCACCTGGCGACAACCGTAATGATCCTGAGCTGTGTTGCAGTCCGAGTCAAATAATGCGTATTCTGATCATCTGCAATACGCTCTAGACGGTTGATTATAGCTCCAAATAGCTCTGATGGTGCTGCGAATTTTCTATAAAGACAGAGGAAGATGTCGGAGAAGTTGCTGTCAGCCCGGGACATATTCTGGCCCAGGAGCCTGTCAACTAGTTCGTCGAACGTGACACCTGCGACTTTGGCAGGCTTGTCAAAGAAACTGTCATCATTCCGCTGTAGTATGGGAGTATCGTCGGAATACCGATATGCAGAATCTGCATCAGATTCCTCCATATCGAGGAAAGTACTATCTACCTGTCCCCGGGGTGAACGTGATCTTCCACCAGGCAAAAGCCTGGTAGTCGAGTCGATACTTTGGGGGCTCTCGTGTCGGAATGCTGGATGCGACGAGAGAGGTGGTGCGTCATACGGATCGGGGAGCGTGAATTGTTGAAGATTGGTCCGGCCATTCGATCGAGGTGCTCGCGAGTTTGAGGTTGGCGGGGGGCCTCGGAGCACCGAGAGTTCAGAGCTCGCCCGGGAGTGAGAGTGTTTCGACTGCTGACTAGAGGGCCGCGCAGCAGGATCTTGAGGTGTTTCCAAGTGGGCCGAAGATGTAGCCCTGCGTCGAGCCCCGGGAATTTCTGGGGCACTAATTATAGCTTTTACGTTAAAAAGTTAGTTTTGTTTCATCTTAACGGCAACTGCCTTTGACTTTCCGGTTTTTTCGACGCCATGAATAGCGCCACGGGAGATGTGGAGCATGGAAATGTATAAAAGCAAAGGCCTAGCCTCAAAATTACAGGATAGAGAATGGAAACTCTCAAGTGATCGGGCGAACTGACCAGCTCGATTTGCCATGATAGCTTTCAGCATCGAAGAAAGACATAGTCTTGCACTTTCAGGCACATTTGTAGCAGTCTTCACTGCTTTAACACAAGACAGGCAGGCGGCTTCCATACTCTCCACGTCGATTTGACGTGTATTTTCTGGATTATCACATTTGCAAGAAACAAGGATTGTCGGCAGGGAGGAATTGACAAGTCCGTCTAGGGCATTGGTTAGCTGAATCAGCAATAAGAATCTCTCAAAAGCATACYCAGAGTCTGGGGGAGCTCAGCAATGCTCTCCCTGTTCATGACATCGTAAAGAAGGAGAGCCCCATCCATACGTGGTACAATGTGCCCATTTATTTGTTTCGGCCATTCAATACGACGGCCGGGTACTATATCGAATGATTCCAAGTCCAGCTCGATCAAACTGACGGTATAAACCACATTGTCAACGGACATTCGAAGGCTGGAGGCAACTGAGGTAGGCAAGGCTCGCAGACCCAGCGCGCGTTGGATAAGCGTGCTCTTCCCCACCCCCGCGCTCCCAATGACGGCGATATTGATATCGGACATTCCGCTTCTCGACTGGGGCTATGTCGCAGAACTGCATTAGTCTTTGTGCCAACTTCATCTCAGGGAGAGGTACTTACAGGCAGCTTCACAGAATTGTCGACTGATGGCCTTTTGGGAGAGCGCGGGGGAGGCTCATCTAGGTCATCCTCATCCTGGTGACGATCTGAGTATGTTGCAGACCTCAATTCCTTTGCCAGCGACACCGAGTGAGGCGATTGGTAGTTCCTGAAGAAGGGATCGTCCTGAACGGACGCCACTGAGCCTCTTTTGTCCGGATCCTCGTCGAACCCCAAAAATTTGGGCTCTTTGGTGTTCTGCGGTGCAATARGCGCAGAGCTGGATCTCGCTCCAGCGCCAGGGCGAGCAGCGATGCGAGGTGTGCTCGAACTCGTGGTAGGTACGCGCTCGCCAAGCTGCTCTTTTGAGCGAGCTCGCGCCGAGGCTTTTCGTGCTGGAAGCAGGAGGCCGTCCATACTGGGAAGTTCGAATCAGTCGAAGCTTTTCCGCCAAYTGTGACSCTGCTAGAGCTCTGGGGACGCGGGAAGCTACATGAGTCGGCGTCGAGATCGCAGAATCATGCTGTCTGGGTGCAAGTGCAACCCGAGAAGCTCACAATACCGCTGGCTATCTTGCTGATTGCGCTCCAGAGCAGCGTCGAGCCATTATCACGAAGTCGGAAATCGGGAAGACGGGCAGGGCTGCCTCCTCTAGGGGCATTRTGAGGCGGAAGACGCCCCAGGACCGATGTTCGCGGGGCACGCGCGATCGTGTCGCTCATTACGGTGCTGATTGGCGGTACTGTAGGACTTAGGACTTGCGCTGCAACCGCATTGATGCAGCCCCAATGGGCCGAACCGGGGGACGTCAGCAAGCCCGACATAGAAACATCGACGTCCCACCAAAAGCAATTCTGAATTCTGCCAAAAGCAGTTCCGCCAGTCGTTGCGCAATATCAGCTCTACACGTGCCCGGGAGYMWCTTGCAGTTGAGCCCCGAGCCAGATCCCGGATCGAACAAAAAGTGGTATGCCCGCAGCCTAATCCGTGCAGCTGCCAAARGAAAGTGTTTCCTGGGTCTTCTTCCCTCGTGGCAGCGAGCCGCATGTAGACATTGCTGCTGCTCGTCAAGGCAGGTCTAGCTGTTCTATTGGGACGCGCTTTCCCTTTTTGCAATGCTGTGCTTCCTTGAGAATAGGATCACGAGGAAGGGRCTGTGATCAATCTATCATCTATCAGTGACAGCGAAGCTTCAAGGCAGCCGGCGAAAGATTGTTAGAAAATGCTGGACTGTGTGCAGAGCACACGGGCAAGAATGAATCCCTACTTTGAGTGCAAAGTGCGCTCATCACGAAGACATCTTTCGTGGCTGCGCTGTCTATCTAGTCTGTGATGGCGACACGGTGGCCACATTCGTTGTTCATGTACAACACCTATCTTAAAATCTGCCCTGACACTAGACTTAGGTACCCTCACACGCGCTCCGCAGGTTATTTCAGGCTACCACTGTGGGCTCTAGATCAAGCTCTTGCTTGACTACAGGATGTCATCGYGACAGCTCGCTGGTCATGAACGTCTTTGATTGATGCTAAAGCAATACGGAGAGAATTCTGGCTTGAAGCYGTTGTAAGTATAGGAATGAATSCCAAGCTATATAGCTTCTAAGTCACAATCTATTAAATCTTGGGACCGTAGTAAGTCGTCGATGTGTCAATAGGGCTGGATGAGTATTCCGAATGTTCACTTTGAGTACTAGACCAGTCRTCTGGAAATTCGGGGGCCCTACACCGTTCCACAAAGGCGCCACAGGAGAAACATAGTTCAGGTCGGTGGAATGTCACCCAAGCCTGAGCTATAGGAGTGACATATCTCTAGTCGACGGGCGACAATTAGATAGCTGTCAGCTCCAGTCAGCTCAACTGTCACAAATATCCTAGTCTTGGTTCTTGGACTAAGCGTTGTCAGAATTCGGTTAAGTTCTAAGCTACTCTTAAAGCTTGAATCTAGAATGTGAGAGGCAGATATGCTCCAACACAGTATTCGATGCCGTCCATCTTGTCTCAATAGTGTCTCTCGCCAAAATTAGATGCGGACTAGCCTTGAGAGCCCCTCTATTACTTAGTCAAGAATTCCGTCTCGATGGTTTCTCAAAATGATAGAATTTGACCAGAACGCACGTTCCGCAACGTAAAACGAGAGCACAATGCATAAAAAGTCCACTTGTCTTCCCCTGTGAARCAATGCATCTGAATTTTCCGGGCCTGTGGGACATGGAGAAACGAAACGGCTGAATCTCGCAGGATTCTAGGTCTTCAGSCTGAATGCATCGACAGCGCAATTGTGTAACGTATTGCAAGATCTTACTACTCAGTCTAGATGCGTCCCGTAAGCCACAATCGCAGATCTTAGACATTGGCAATCGAGATTCCAAAGTACATGGGGATTTGGTTTCCCATGAGACGAAAGCACGCAAACATGACATGTTGCAGAATGATCTGGATCAAACCTGCCAGCCACCACAGAAGCAATTCCCACARCAGCCAAACGGGCTTTCCATGACGTCTGCAGCCACCAACATGGAAATAATGCAAGGAAATTCGAAACAAAACAACTCTTCCAGACCGCATTGTCTCGCGGATGAATGAAGATATACATTTGCGGGGTGCATGAGGAATGTCCAAGTGAACGATAATAAGACGARCTAAAACGGAGCCACAGGCGGTCGCGTGAGTACTAAGAAGCAAGTAAGCGGGGACCCTCAAAAAGCGCAAAACCTAAGCATGGTTCCCCACCAAATAATGCCTGTCCCGCTGTGGGAAAGCCAGGGCAAACGCATCAGACCACAGAGAGGCCCCGAGTGACTTGTGATTGTGCTAGGCCTCGGCCTTTAATTTCCAAGAAGGCGACCAACTCGACCAACCACGTGAGAGAGCAATGAAGCAAGGGAAGAAGCTAAAACAGACGAAAGAAGTTATTTCGTGCGCCTCTGGTTCTGGAACTGGATATTCTTTCAAGGAATATTGATCCATGCCCCGCTGTTTTCCCCGGCATGCAGATCGATCCGCGGCAAACCTGGTCAATTCCAGAGGCCCTGGTGGCCCCATCTCGGTATGTTTCAATAGAGTGCTGATTCCTGGGGTCACCCGCTCGCGCATTGAATCAGCGGCTGCAGCAGTAGAGGCATGGAACCAACCTGAATACGTTACCCTCCGTCCGCTCCATTGAGAATTGGCGGGCCTTGGGAGCCCCGAGCTCATCTGTGTAGGGCGTCTGTCTGGGCGTTAAGCTTCAATCGGGCCTGGGCCGGGATGTGACTTTTCCACTCACGACGTGTCGGTGACTTGCTGCTCCACCARTCTGTCAATAAAAGCCAGCTCGAGGACCGGACACAACCTCGAAACGTTGTGTGGCATTGTTTAGCACGTCTGCTACTCGAGTAGACTGCTATTGTTATTTCTGCTGGGGCGAGCTGAGGATCTGCGGGTTGTCACCGAGAAATCACCCTACCGTTGCCAAGGCTCTGCGCTACGTGATCCTGTGCGCGGTGCGACGCATGCCCGCACTGGAACCTTTCTGTCTCACTCTTCTGCATCGGCCCGGCCTCGTTGGCCTAGCCAGTGGCCTCGATATAAAGTCGCCGAGGGCCGCTTTATATCATGGCTACGGTCACTGCATTGCCTGCTGCAGAACACCCTGCTGTAAGTCCTGATACGAGCTCTAACGAACGCCCCCGTACGGAGTACCCTTTCTGACCCCACCACAGCCGAAACCTACAAGATCCATGACCCACCCACTTCGCGACGCCAAGAAGGCCAGCACGGGGAGGAAGGTCAAGCCCGGCGAGCCGTTTGACCCAGAAGAATTAAGTCGCCGTCTCACTGCCCATCTCGCCGAGCAGAAGATCAAGGCTGAGCGACGACGCGAAGCGAGAGCGGTGAAGGCTCAAAATGCACCTGCTGCTTACCACCACGTGCCTCTGGTAGCAGCCGCCGCCTTCGAACGGACGACTACGCCTGATAATACCCTGCGGCCGATACACAAGCTATCCCAGCCCGTACTCAGGGCGCATCTAGAACTCGTCCACGAAGATGTTCAGCCGGGGCATACAATTACGCTCCGGGAAACCCAGGCCAAGGATCAAATGCTATATGAAAGAGAGCTGCTGAGGAACCGGAACCAATTTCAGTGGACCTGCGATATTGAGGAGGCGCTGGAGGTGGATGCTGAGCGCGACTTATATAAACCCCCACAACGGACTTTCGAGGAATTTTCCCATCTGAGAGGCAGCACTAAGGTTCGGAAGCTGGCTCGGCCGCTGAGTACAGGGAGCCTATTTTCTTCAGATGAGGAGGCCCGTAGATCGCCAAAGCCGATTGTGAAAAAGTCGTTTGATATTAGAAATGACAGGCATGATTGGGCGCAACGAGATGAYGAGAAGGAAAATAGGAGAACTAGGAAAGAGTGGGTCGGTCCGTTACTACGGAAGAAGGAGTCGATTTGGATATTAGGGAGGAAAGAAAAGAACTGCAAGGTGGACAAGGTTGAGGTAGTCGCGACCATTGGRGGGTTTGGATCAACACCAGAGAAGAAGGGGAGGTTTCTTGCTCGTTTTAAGCGTCATCCTAGTTGATGCGCTTGGTCAATGTCGTTTTGCTTAGTAGGACAAAGATACCCGAAAAAGAGTCCAGAGATCCTGTTAGCTTTCTAAGCTATTTGTGCAGAGTGCTTCTTTGACCCTATTGCTATCGCTGGATCTCTATTYCGCTACCCAATTTCGCCTGGACATTGTCAGCGTCAGACAGTACGCACAAATTGTAATTCACGCTTACAAGATATCCCATGCTGCTTTCTCATGCATCGTATAGGTGGCGGAAAGTTCTGGCAGCGAGATTCGCCGATAATATATATCTCCCGAGGTCTTAGACTATCTCAGCGCTCGTTATTCAAAAGCTGCTCAATAATCCTCGCATTCTCTGCCGCAGTCTCCTTCTGAATGGCTTCGGCAGTTTTATCGCCCTCCTCCCCAGAAAGAATCTGAAGAACGAGCTTCGAAAACTCGCGTATCGCCTCCCCATCCTTGCCCCCGGTGTTCCTCATTCCAGAGAGAATCTCAACGCCTTTCTTAAGTCCGCGATCTGAATTCCAGGGCTCATACTTTTTGCCCCGCTTTCGCGCCTCTCGTTGCAACTTATTCTCATTTGCAGGTCTCAGTGTAGCAGTATTTATTTCCTCAAGCTGTGACTTGAGGGCCGGGTATATCTGGAAGAGCTCTTGTAGTTCCTTCGAATCGTCTAAAGCAGCAAACGGGCCCTTGTAGCCAGCAGCCGCAACTGTACCAGGTCTTGGAACCGTGCCAGTCGATTTCGGAGGCGAGTGAGGTTTCTCGATCTTGGGTGTAGGTTCGTTGGCGGGATGCGTAGCCTTATGAACTTTGGAACAGAGAACTGAGCAACTTGGTTTAGTTAGAATTGAGGATTCGTAAGGAGGATAGAAGACACTTACTAGGGGAGATAGCACCGGGTACATTTATATTTTGACTCTTTTTCCTCGCAGACACCGCAGATCTTTACTTTGGCTATTGTAGCCGTTTCTGCAGTCGCTGTCTGCGACTCTTCAGTAGGTCGAGATTTGCCATTTGCTGGAGAGCTATCTTCCGGAATAGGCGTTTGCCGCCCTTCGGTTGACTGTGATACAGGATCTGCCGATTCTTCATTGACGTCCTGCTTGGTAACAATTGAGGACCGCGATTCTTCAGTCGTCTGAGATTCGCCATTTGCTGTGATCTCGGGGGTATCCTTTTGCACATTATCGGCTTTCGTCTTTGTCTCGGCCTGGACTCCTTCCATGACAGTATCGGCAGCTTTCTCGCCATCCAGATCCATCTTCAGCTTTTAGCAGGGTGTGATATGGACATTTTGTACGTGGAAAGAGTTGTTGATGGAAAGTCAATTGTTTTCTTTTTGTGGGGCATTATCTCTTATCGCGCTGCAGGGGTYCTTTTGGCGTCATTGCCGAGCTGACAAAATCCGATTATCTTATTTGCAAGAGAGGCAAATCTGCCTCCAACCTCAATTCTTGCAACAACACAACATGGCATCGTCCAAGATTTCACGGACGGCGGTCCGATGCTTCACGAAGACTCGACCAGCAGTATCATCAACGCCAGTCCGYTACTGCGCGGCAAGATATGTACATCAAAGCACCCGGTTGCCCGCCATGACAGCTTCGAATGCGAAGACTAGACCGACACTACAGCCTTACCTCCACCAACCGTCGACGATGCTGAAGCCCGCGGCAGTTGGCGGTACCCGCAGTATATTTATTCAGACAGAGAATACACCGAATCCTGACGCCCTCAAATTCATTCCGAATCATGGCCAGCCTATCCTACCAGCAGGTCTATCATCTCCCTTCCTCGAATACTTAAATCCTCGATCGACTCTCGCCCCTCCACATCCGTCGCCACTTGCCGCACAATTAATGAATGTCGATGGCATAACTTCGGTATTTTATGGCGTAGACTTCATAACTGTCACAAAGGCCACCGATGCCAATTGGGCGCATGTAAAGCCGGAAGTTTTCGCTCTGATTACAGAAGCTGTGACTTCCGGTGCTCCAATCGTCAATATTACCGAAGCTAAGGCTGGTCAGACTGGGGAAGAAAGCGCTAAGGAAGACAGCTTGAGCTATAATGAGAATGATAGCGAGACTGTTGGGATGATCAAGGAGTTGCTAGAGACTAGAATCCGACCTGCGATTCAAGAAGACGGTGGAGACATTGAATTTCGGGGCTTCGACAACGGCCAAGTGTTGTTGAAGCTACGTGGAGCGTGCAGAACATGCGATTCCAGCACTGTAACCCTCAAGAACGGCATTGAAGGGATGTTGATGCACTATGTAAGTGGCTGCTCTGGGATCGGAAAAGAAGCAAGCTGACCTAAGAAACAGATCGAGGAGGTGAAAGGTGTCACTCAAGTACTCGACGAGGAAGAAGAGATTGCCATGCAGGAATTTGCAAAATTTGAGGAGAAATTACGGCAACAGAAAAGCCCAGATGCGACTGCCTCAACGTTGGGAAAGGGTAGCCTCGATACAGTCCCGGGCTGAGCCAGATGCTGTTGACCATGAAGTTTGGATGAATTGCGAGCCACTTGTACACTATAAAAATTGCTACTGATTGGCCGCTGGCAACACAGAACGTTTAACGACTGAGATGATACTCGATGAAGTCTTATGCATTGTAGCTTTTCGAGGTGCTGCTGACTATCGACATATCAACCTAACTTTGTGGCCGGCCTTTTTGTATCCGCTGTCATTGGCTTCTAGGATGTGGGGCCAATATACCAAGACATCTTGAAAAGTGTAATGTTTTTGCTCGGGAGCGAAAGAAAGGCCAATGGGGCGAGAAGACTCAGGAATATTAAGGGGTTCCCAATGGGATTGACGTTGTGAGATTTGAAGTTTATGAACTACTTTCAGGGCATAAATTACTGACGTTGTTTTCTTTGGGTCGGTTGTAAAAGCATGTCATTGCTAAATTACGATCAGGAACGAGGAGCGATGGATCATGTCTCGTACTTGAAAAGCAGGAGAATTGCTACTGTCTGTAGAATCAAAATATTTGGAACCTTCCTRATTAGGAAGCTGCATCTTTGCTTGTTTCTCTGTGTGAATTTGGTGTGAATCTTAATCTATCCACCATACCGACTCCAACTCCAGCACGACTCCAACTTCAACTACAACTCCATTTCGATTTCAATACCAAGCTTCCAGATTTCCTGACTCTTCGCCACCGCCTACAGGAAATCAGATCCTCAAAATGACGCCTCCAACCGCACCTCTAACCGACCCGGACAGATTTCTCGCAATGGCGAACCTCTTCCAACTGCAGACTTCTACATCAATGGTTACAAATTGCCAGCATATTGGAGTCATGAAAAGCTGTATGTTAGCTTTAACCTTACGCTTGCCAAGTACGAGGAGATCGAAGATCGACTTTGGGACTTGCTTAAGGAAGACGATGTATGGGATGTCAAGGCAGGGACAACAGAAGCTTTAATACGAGTTTACAACGAAATCTGTACACATCCCAGGCTAGTGGGAGCAGGTCGCAGRGCGCAGATATATCTCGCGAGTTGCTGTTAGAAGGAAGGCAKGTCTTCCCCTCTTATGCTCTATGATTCTAATTCTCGCCGGCAGCTTGCCTCGTCCCAAGCTTTCCTTCAAAATCCATCTTCTTTCACCAAACACGAAGCACAACTATAGCCGAGCCACTTGTACATTACAAAATCTGTTACTGGTTGGCCACTGTCAACAGAACGTCTGACGGCTGAGATAATACCCAGTGAAGTTTCGTGCATTGCAGCTTTTCGACTGCCCCTCCTTTTCCTGAGCAGCTTCCGTTGAGGGGCGCCACGCAAAACCATCAGACTTTGTCCACAATCGACCCGCTCTGCATCGGAATCGACTGATTCTTTCTCCATCAAACAACGTTCAATCGTCGATGCGGCAGACGGGACAATTACCCGAGGACGAATTAGCAATACAGTTCTCCGGTAGGTGTGCCAGTTGAGAATTCCAGACCCTCAGAAATGTGGTGCAAGAACCAGGGGCTTGCAGGCAAAGGCACCAGAGGATGATCTGTGCCGGCATCCTGGCCCACGCGCAATATAAGAGACATCAAGATCAATTTGGAAGTGAGCGACAACATGAGAGGAGCAGGATCTGTGATAGGCGCTCGTATATTTACACGCATTCAACGGCGATGCAGCGTCGCATACTCGCGGGGGACAGAAAAGGCGGCACTCGAGAGGCGCATTTCAGGGTCTCACTCGGGCCTGGGAAACTCGGAACTAGTGCTGCTTTTCTGTCCGGCGCGTGGCATGGAAGCTGCTCACTGGAGTAACGTCAAGTGAGGCCTCTAGGTTCCCCGCAATCTTTGAAGCCGGCTCTGAACAAATAAAAATACTCGCGTCCAACTGGATCTCTCTAATATAGGGTTATGTTTAAGCTCTGTCGAATCGGTGCCGGCTTCCAGAGCACAGGCTTCTGGTTGGCAGTCAAGCGAAACCTGGGGGAAAGGCTAAGCTCCGATCTGTCCGTTTTCCGTTGGACATGCGACAGTGGCGGGTGCTGGGACTGAGGGRGGACTAGGATATTTGTCCTCGAAAAGACCTCGACAGATGAAGAGACCTATGGAGCGAGAAATGGGGGGATATTTTTGACGCTTTCAGAGTCTGAAATTATGTTGTGCCACCGACGAGAACCCCCTCATTCTGGGGTTTCTGGGTTTCACTCACCGCAAAGACCATCACCTTCAACGTTGGGCGGCTTTTCTTTCTCCTTGCGAGTAAAAGAAGCTTTCGATCTCCCTCCCACCATTAGTATGCGTGTGACCAATGGCCTAAATAGAATTTGGCAGGCAAACCGCTTCGAAACTCCGCACCATTAAGAAACTTGGTAATTCGCAGGATGGCGTAGCATCTGCCTGGACGCCAGCATCTCTCAACCTTCACTTACTACCAATTCCACCATCCCTGACATGTCCATCTAGAGACTGAGCTGGTAGATTGAGACCGCGCTTCCCAGATATACAAGTGCCAGGTGTTATTAATGCCAATCCTGGAATCCACAGCTTTCTGTCCGCAACGGTGAGGTTTTCATGCAAAGAATCCAATGCGCCAAGCTGGAAGGGGGCAAGTCTACTAAGGCCCCTAATCCCTACCCCGTCTCCATCCCCTCAGTTGCGTTGATCCCCTGTAGAAAGGCGCTGTTAGCGTGCCATCTCCACTGTGCTGCATCTCACGGACGGCCAGTCGTGCCATCGCACTTCTCTCCTTTCTTTCCTTAACACGACTGACGTTACGCCACCAAGCTGTTGTCATTGTCACGATCAAGAGGAATCCGCACAGGCACAGGCGAATCCATTTGCGGGCGCTGCCAAACCCTCTTTCAACATCCAGTGCGCGCCTCGCCTAAGCCGTTTTGAAGAGTCCAGTGTTCTATGAACAGAGCCCAGAGCCGAGATCTCGCGTTGCACTGGCCTTCTTTGTCTCCAACCCCGCATGCTCTTGCTCTTCGAGTCCACAACCTCGAACCACCAAAACTGCTGCACTTGCTACCTCTCACTCCCCAGACCACCACCACCACCACCACCCTCCTCTGCTCGACGTAAACCTCTGCGGCTCACGAGCACAAGGCCCATCGCCTTTTCCTCCCGGGTCGACAATGGGCTTCGCATAGCTTGGGCGACACAAAGCCTCTCTCATTCAACACACGCATGCGCGGGAAGGCTGTACGATTTTCCTTTCTCTTGCACACGGGTAAACTGGTCATTTAGAAGGTTCTTGGATTTCCCATACATACATTGAAGAGCTGCGGCCACGGCAGACGCTTTAAAAGAGGTTACGATTTGTTACGGCAATTGCGGTTACTGAGGTAGGTACGTTCTGCAGGAATCCTTCAGCCCCTGGCGGCTGCTCTTTCCTCTGCGACTTTAAGGTTGTTTATGCCAAAAATAGAGGCTGATGGGCACTTCACAGATACCAATTCCTGAATTTATTCTAAACTTCGTCGTTTCGGCCATAAATAATATTGCAAAGGTGGGTTCGTTGCTCTCTCTGCGCATAACTCTACACGTCATGCACAGCTCCGGCGCGGCTGCGCCTTATCACAAGAGGAGCTTTCAAGTACATAAAAATCACGTAGCTTTCTGCGCGTTTCAGTGAAGCTTCCGTCTGGAAATTCGGTCAGCCAGCAGATTTAGTTGGGAGAGAATGTTCAGTGTCCCAGTCAACACCAGGTGTGAATGGCAAATCCAACTCTACAGCGCGACAAGGATCTTCGTCTATTCATTCCCTCAGCTGAGTGGCATGGATAAAGGAAGATGGAAACTTGCTCTTGCCTATGTGAATCTTTCACATTCGTGGGATATTGAATCGACTTCTCCCCTTGTGCCCGGTTGCGACTGCATACCTAGCGAGGTTACAACCACTGCCGACCGAATGGATTGATTACTCTTCAATACTCTTTTCAATTCCTCATTATCAACTCATGTTCGATCAACGGCACGAGCTTCCAGACCATCGGCAATATCGCGTCGCATTTATGAAGCAACGTTCAGGATTTGCCTGGAACGTGAAGATGGATGCGCACGAGACCAACATTTCACAACATTTCACAACATTGGAGTCTAGATTTACTAACTATTGGCTGAAAATTTAGATACCCTATTCTCATAATTAGCCTCCTGATCGTATACCTAATCGACAAAACCTCCAAATCCTTCCTCGACCACCCCTCCGAAGAACAATACACCCAGATAGACCGACCTCCTTTACTCTCCGTTCGTAACCACCTTTTCTTAAAGCCCATGTGGCCCTTTCAGTATCGTCGATAGATAGAGGCGATACCCATGTCTGTTCCATATTTGACTGCATGGCACATTATATGCTAACAGTTTCAAAAGTCTAGATCCTCTGCATTTAGGCCACCAACCAGCGCAAAGCTGACCGCTCCAACTCCAGTCATATTGGGCGGCATACCATCCATTCTGCTCTCTGCGAGCTGCGTTGGATCTTGCTCCTGACTCATTTCATCGCCCACCTGCCTCTGTACAAGGTACGTTCTTGCAAGGCGCGGTACCGCTTTTGCTCTTCGCGCAGAAAGTACTTTTCTCCAAACGAATTACTGTTGCGTTATCATAGCTGCTGTATTTTGAGCATAAGCGCAGATGTTGAGCAGTGCATTTCTGTCTTCGAGCTTCCTTTCGAAGGAGACCTCGAGGCTCGGATTTGCCTACCAAAAGAGACAGTATCTTAGCCTTTCTGTTCGTTGTTTGAGCGTTCCATTTCGAGCATGACATCCTTCTATTTAAGACACAATACTGTTCTGGCTTTGAAACTGCCCGTCATATTCGCTCATCATGGAAAGCCAAAAAGCTCAACAAATTTGCGTTGGGTCTTGTCTTTATTGTGATAGATTTTTCGGGACCAAACGCTAACATATTCTGTAGGTCCGAATACCACCCACCCTCTCTCTAGTTACATCGCCCCAAWAGCTCAACGTCTCACTAGAGCAATGAGTTCTAGTGGCAACAAAATCGGCCCTAGTGCGGGTAAACCCGCCGCGTCCGCTGCTTCATCCATGACCTCGAGTAACCCTTCACTTCTGCTTGACAAGCTTAATGGTCGACGTTCAACTCCCGATTCCGAAGCCTTGGCGAGCTCTGATGACGAAGGTGACAGACACGATCAATCACAGTCAGTTGTTCCACCGCAAAAGCCAGTGCGAAGRTCTTCTTGGTTGAACGACACCTCTCAACCGGGGCCCCAGCCAAGAAAAGGTTCATTTGCAAGCAGCTCCATSTCGCCTACAACTTCTCACCCAAACACACCATCTGCCGAGTCGTCCGCCTGGGCTACTCATGTTCAAGGAGGTAATGGTGTGGGCCGGGGACATCCGGGCTCAAGCTTTCCATGGGGTAGTGGTATCTGGAACAACGAAGCTCGCAAAGAGCCTCCATCCAGACTGACTGAGGTTCTCCCTTCACCAACGTCAATGGGTCCTCCTGGTTCCGCTGGAAATGGGTTCTTCAGTGAACTGAACAACAACCAGCGAGATTTGTCATCTAATCAACCGATCCCATTTGCGATTCCGCTGCACCCCACACCCAAGACCTATAGATCACAATCATATTCAGTGGGACAACTTGATCCCGATTCCCCCGCATCCACTACATCTTCCACAGCGGGTCCATATGCTGGCCGAGGAAGATCTCACCAACACTCTGGTTTACAACATCGGCCATCTCGTCCGAGTATGCTGAGTGAGATGTCTAGTGAGGGTGGACTGGGCAAAGTGAAGGAAGTCGATGATGACGACGACGTAAGCACCAATGGATCAAGCCATGGGGTAGCGTTGCAATCTACCGAAGCCAGCAAGACAATTGAGCTGTTGGCCCGAGAGAACGCGATGCTACGGCAGCAAAATATTAACAATTCCCGTCTTCGACCCCGCTCATCTACCAGCAATGCCTTTGGCTTGGGTAGTACCTATAGCTTGCAAGAAAGTCTTCCTGAGGAGTCAGACTATGCCATTGATGAGCTGGACGAGATCAGCGAACTTCAAGAAATTACCTCGAAGGGACTATCGGGCCGCAGAATGAGTGAGTATGGCGCAGCAGGACAGCCAAAGCTGTCTCCTTATGCTACTCTTGAAAACCGCAAACTCGAGAATGTCAAGCGAGCGAACTGGCAAAGTTCCCTTGGCTTTGGCGGTTTGGCAGATATTCCGCAGAGCAGACGTCACTCYTTCGCAGATGTGCCTACTCGACAAGGCTCTGTGGGTTCTGTTGGAGATTCTCTGTCGACGCATGACAGCAGCCTCCAGGATTCTTTGTCGCCGAAAGACTACGCCGGTCGCTACCAAGACGCAGCTGGCTATTCCCTAAATGAACATGGTGAGCATCCATTCATTGACCTCCGTCAAATTTCTTATTTTGGTCCAACAATGAGTCAATTTATGGCGGACCACGTCTTCTTGAGGACATCATGTTTACAAGTTCAATCTACAGCAGCATCATATTTCGGTGGCATCGCCACGCTACAGCGAAATGCTGATTCCTACGGCGCGAACTACCAACCTTCCGCATACCCGTATGGCGCCGCTCAATATGGTGGTGGCCGAGCTCCATCTCCTCACCGAAGCATGTATGGAGTTCCCCAGCCTCGGCACAATCAACTCCTCTACATTGTGCTCTTCAAATGTTCTCGAGCCGATGTCTTCTACGTCCAGGAGGGAACTGGACTCTCAGTCAAACCAGGAGATCTCGTCATTGTTGAGGCAGATCGTGGAACAGATCTGGGAACAGTTGCTCGAGATAACGTGGACTGGGCCTCTGCGAAAGAACTGAAGGAACATTATGCCGAAGAACACTACAAATGGCTCATGATGTATTCTCAAGGTGCCGCGGGCAGCTCAGACGGAACAGGCGCCGGTCTGATGGCCGCTTCAAATGGTCTCCAAGGAAGTGCTGTTGGTGGGATGGGTCCTCCTAGTCAGCATGGGATGCAAGAGCCCAATCCCGGAGAGATCAAACCTAAGATCATCAAACGCTTAGCCCAGAACCATGAGATCCAAGCCCTTCGTGATAAAGAAGGAAACGAGGCCAAAGCGAAGAGGGTTTGTATGCAGAAAGTCAAGGAGCACGGCCTTCACATGGAGATCCTCGATGCCGAATTCCAAATGCAAGTTCCCTACTCCTCATTCAAAGTGCGACTGCTAACGTAGGTAGGGATTGGAAAAAGCTCACATTCTACTACTTTGCCGATGCATACATCAATTTCAATTCCCTAGTCACAGACCTTTTTAAAGTCTACAAGACGCGGATCTGGATGTCTGCTATCAACCCAGCCTCCTTTGCAAGTCCTTCCCTTGGTCTCCAGGCTCCTAGTGGCATCGGCCCTGGTGCTGTTGGCGTCACCCGAAACACTCAAAGCGAACGACGTGCTCCTCAAGCCGAGCAAGCCTCGTACGGCACACCACAGCCTAGCCGCGGCTACCAGGGAGCCTTCGCATCACCATTCGGCTCTGGCCTCGATCGAGGAAGCATCCCACCGACAGCATTCCAACCATCGGGATATTCCTATGGCTACTCGCCGTTCGCTGCTGCACCCCGGAATGTCGGTGTCGTACCAGGTGCTTATGCTCCACTTGATACGTTCGGGGCGTTCGCGACACCAACCGACTACCAAGGCCTTCCGAATAGATTTCCCTCTCCACACGGCACGACCCCAACTCACGAAGGGGCTGATTATGGCCGGTCATCCAATGGCCTCTCGACGCCAAACGAGGCGTGGATCAACAATTTCCAAGGCTTGTCTATGACTCGATAACCCAGCCTCGAGACATGAGGCTTACAAGCAGCCTTAAACAAGCCATTAACTCAAGCAGACTGCTTAGGCAGACCTAGATTCTCTCGTTTATGGGAGGCACAACTGTAGTATACACTTATTTGGGATAGAGGGAAGGCTTGACCTGTTCTCCGTCCAAGACCGCTGTGGTGATTGCAACCTCTGGTGTTATGAGATTGAGTGCTGGTCGGTCGACCTTTCAACGCCAGCGCCCACACCACGCCGAATAGCTTCTCTGGAAGCCATACCCTTTATTTTCGACTTTCATGTTTTCTTTACACTTGGCCTTAGCTGCGATGGACCTTGGACTACRCATCGTCTCAACCCATCTCCCCAACCCGCCCTCTACCATTCTCTGTCACTTCATTTGTCACAATAGGCACATCATCTTCGGTTTCGGCTACGGATTTGGATTCCCACGCACATTGCACTTGCACTTGCACATTACAGAAACACACACAGGCGTTATCTCACCAACCACAACAACTATCATACGACTCTTCACGACTTGAGAACCAACCAAAAAATGGATACTGGACTGCTAGATAGAGAAATTTGCACATATTTGAAACACACTTGGGTCAACTTTGCAATGGGGAAACAGGAGTCTCAAAAAGATAAGATTGGGTAATTGGAGGTCTCGCGCTCTTTCGGATTTGTTTTCTCGCCTTTTTTCTTGTTGATTTATCTTCTCTTTTTAAGGGGCTTTGTAAAGGGATATGGGAATTGATATTGAATGGGCAAGGGGTTTAGTTACGCTTAGGGGTAGTAGGGGAATGAAAGGGTATAAAAATATGGCGACTCTTAGATCATATGTGGGATTTTGCGAGCCTATCTATCTGGGATTCCTACGGCTTTTAGTACTGAGTACTAGGAGCTGGAGATGTGACTTTCTTGGACGGGGAAGGCCCTTCCCCCTCCTTTCTAAGCCCCATCTCCATGCTTTCCATCTCAAACATCATCCACACCAACCCCATTCTCGCCCATGTAGCAGTCCAATGTCCAATACAACGAGCACCCACTGGCCATGCATCCCTTACGTGAGATATACTCCATCTTCCCCACATCGGTATCAACTGATCTGTCGCGCCGCCGCTTTGCATGGGGTCACCCACACGCATTCTAAATACCTTGGTAGTGGATGGCGGGAAACGCAGAAGCCCACCGCGCCCACTCTTTGGGCAAAACTTATACGGGGTAATGCTACCCACCACTTTGCTCCATATTTTACGAAATGCTAATACAGATATTACGGATCGAGTAYGATGGTACGAACACGAGTTCGAGACGTAGAGTGGGATGTTAGGACGAGGTTTGAATCGTTAGCTGACTTTGACCTTCTAGCCGAGGAGTGGCCCAYACGGCTGAGTGTCTCTTTCCCCCTCGATGCTAGCTAAGCCCATTACGGAACTGGATAAATAGACGCCAGCTCTACGTCAGTATGACCTGATCTGAATGTCACAGGGTTGGTGTATGCGAGGCTGATGCGTGGAGGCTGGCAGAAGATGCAGATCCCATCTCCCACTTTAACGAATCACTCACGAACTCACGAACTCACGCAGAAGAATACAGGTGGTAGGTATATGGGAGTCTATGTTCACGGAGTAGATTCCTCAGCGCCCTCTACCCAGCTATGCTATGCCTATTTTCCACAGACATTCCCCATTTCGAACGGCTCGCCTCAGCCTAAAAGCTGAGGACCGTTCATTACTCAAGAWCTCAGGCGCGCCCCCGTGCACGTGTCTTCCTTTCCTTCTTTCAATTCTCTCTACTGCCCTCAGCAGCGTACGCGTCCCCTCCCCTGTCTTCCTCATCCGTACAATTCAAAAAGAATGTCGATGAGCTGACATAAAAAACACAAGATCGATGACAACGAGAAAGCCGCAGATACGGCGTCGTGTAGCGCGCCAGAGAAGCCAGCTGGCGTGCCGTCTGTGTGCTTTGATTTTTTTTTGCAAACAGGTAAGTAAGCGTCTTGCCGTAACGAATGGTCGGCGTGAATTCATAAGAATATGCTGGTTTGATTGTCTTTCTCTCCTCCTCGTGGATCTTCAGCGGCGCACGACGACCCCGTGCCGCCGCGAGCTGGCGGGTATGTACTCCTCCTCGCCCGACGAGCAGCATGAGCTCGAGTCGTCGCTATAGCCGCARCGCGAGCCGCCGCAGTCCAGCTTGACGCGGTCACCGGCGCGCGTGATGCCGTAGCGCTCGCACGTGCAGGACGTCGACGGCGTCGAGCTGTAGGAGCTGAGCGAGCTGGCGGAGCTGGGCGAGCTGCTGTCGGAGCGGCTTGACAAGCTGGAGCCCACAGATGACGGCGGGGAGTTTGAGTAGTAGTCGTAGTCGTCCATGGTCGTGCTGCTGAAGCGGGATGTCAGCTCCTCGACCGTCGGGGCGCCGTAGTCCGCTTCCAGGATGTATTTGGTCGCGTGTGGTGTGAGYGGCTTGGGCGACTGGATCTGGGAAACGGATAGCGGGCGGCCTTTGGGAATGTCCACTGAGAGACTGAGACTATCGCGTCTGGATTCTCGCCGAGATGAGGAAGATGAATGCTTGTCTCGGCTTGAATGGTGCCTGGATGATGATTTTCTGTCTCTGTCTGACGAGTACTTCGAGGAGCTCTTGGAAGATGACTTGGATGAGGAGTGCGAGGACTTCYTGTCGCTAGGGACATCCAGGATATTCAATGTTCGTCCTGTTGTTGGTTCGGTGGTGGATGATTGTCCAGGGTCATGGGATACATGGTAGCCATCAATGATGTAGTAGTACCAGTATCGTTGTCCGGGCTGAAGAGTTGCGCCCTGGAATCGGAATGTGCCTTTCCACGCACCAGACTTGGATGAAGTCTTGTCCTTAGCTAAGGGAAGTTGTCCGGCGTAGTTGTCCCAAGAACCGAGCAAGTGCACGGTCTTGACTCCGGAGGATGTGCGCAAAGAGAAAGACAATTGAACGGCTGCCATTGTTCGTGCTACTTAGATGCACTGGTCGAAACGAATTGATGCAGTTTGTTCGAGCAAGAAGAGCTAGTTTGTGGGGTTTTCGATGGTTAGGATAAAAATTAGGTCGTTGGCCAGCAACTTGGGTGTTGTGATTAGAATGTACGGTGAGGACGATGATATTATTGAGTCCAGCTCAGGTTCGGCGTAAACAAAAAAACAAACAAAAAACAAACGGATGGATAGAAAACTAGCTCTTGGAAATTGACTGCTTGCTGAAGAGAGAAGAGAAGAGACTTCGAGTTGGGGCCGAGAGCTCTTTATGGGGGGCCGGCTCGTGAGGCCATCCTACCGTGCATTCTGCCATGCTTACTGGAGGTGATGGGGCTCGCAGTACTCGGCGATGGTCACTGGGCAAGAGCACRGCGACCCCTTGGCGGTGATTGGRCGAAGACATCAGCTTTTCAATAGACTTCTGCAGTCCGGGCGCGTACGCAGGTCTGGGATGACGGCGCCTGGGGGCCGTCGAATCAGCGCTTCAGACGGCCCTGCTCAGATCGGTCGCCTGCATAAACAGCCACCCAATCACCGCCGCGATCACAGAGCACCGCWRGCGAGGGCTGATGTCTGGGACCAGAGACACAGAGTTTSGYCGCGACAGGACAGGCAGRATGAAGTAAAAAGAACTCTACACCTTCCCAATCAGCGGCCCAAGCCTGGTCAAGACTACGGGTCAAGCCGACGCGGGACTGCGCAATACCATGGGTGRCACCTGTCATTCGTAATTCTTGCATATCAAGCTCCGAGCAGGCTCKATTGATCCTCATGCGGCCCTCTCTGTGCAACCGGGCGCGCCCCAAGGCTACTTGCAGGCTGGACGAATTGCAGTCGAGAAGAGRCATGTTCGGAATACCTTGAGAGAGCACAACCTGTTTTTCACGCTTTGCACACACCCACAGAGAGAGCATTGCAGTCRGAGARAGAAGTCTCGTCCGCGTTGCAGCAGAGTTTCCGGCTTGCTTTTGCTGCAGAAAGCATCTTCCCCGCAGAGAGGCTTCTTATCGATAATGGATATCGCATCCGGCAGGCAGCATTCGCAGRCAAGGAAAGTTGCCTAGATGCTCCGGTCAGCTGTCTCCATCTCGGCGGCTGCGGCTGCGGCTTGCTGGTGAAGGTGACCCGATGCGGAAGAATTGACGAGCAGACGATGAAGAAGACGGGATCGCGACGGCGAAAAGAAGGCTCTGCGATGTTGATGGCGGGGAGGATGCATACAGCAAGGGGGGTATTGTGATATTGTGCAGAATTTTAGCTTGGGCGGCTCGGCGGGGCTGGAGGCCTAAAGAGTAGAAGGACAGAAGCGAGCGACGATCTTCGAGACGTCCTTGAAGTCTTGAGTATATTGCACCGTGCAAGGCCTTCGTTCTTTTCGAGGTGGGCTGGGCGTTGAAGTCAACGGATTTGCGGCAAGGGCAAGTGCATTCAAGGCGCGTAAAGTATGGGCAGGTGTGAGACATCTACGTGCCTAATCGAACCGCCGTTTCCCCTCGGCCTTACTTCCATCTAGTTAGCATCTACGGTTGCTCCCCGTCTCGTTGACTTGAACCTTCTCCCCGATCTGCATCGAAATATTCCMACGTGACATGCACGTGAATATCACATGATTAAGGAGTTTCGTTCCTCGATCGAGATGGCATTCTTCTGCAGCGTACAGCGTTGAGCTTTTGAGATTTGCATGCAAGACATATCATCTTCGAGCCAACTCCTGTATCTTTATATCACACTTCCTTGAACATGTGGTCAACGCCGCAAGTCGCGAGACGCGGTTATGCAAGCTTGGCCGTGTAGATAAGCTCTGYGATGCAACACTTCATCATTTTGCATTGTTCTTCCCCCTTACAACGCCTTCACAGGGGTCTTTTCATGATTCTCAATGGGACTTGCCTTAATTTGCTATTGAAACAAAGTACAAATTCCCCTTTCCCCTTTCCGCCAAACAGATCATTAGCCAAGGAAGGCCTTGTTTATTCCTTGAGCATTCGGGCATTCCCGGAGACAATCWCTGCTTTTTGGAGTTTTGAACAGGCTGAGCCGCAAGCATCACATGCCAAAAGTAGAAAGCCCCCATTGCTTATGCATGCTTGACGGACTCACAGCACCTCTCTRGACGGCTCTAATTAATGTAGTACCCGAGTGCGTACCAGACTTCGTATACCRCCGAGAGCTATTTTCATTAAGCCGTCGCGGAGCAGGGGCCCGAGCCGTCAGCTGCGTTAATTTGCATATCTGTCGCCATACGAAGGCCATCAAAATATTTCAGCCCATTTACTGATGCGGTAAGCCGAGGAYAGTCGATCGAGGATARTGATCACAGAGGCCTCARCAGTGACGGCAGACCGTTCATCAGGATCGGTGGAGAAAATGGCYCACTCTCGGGCAGGATGCCCGTTCACAATCATCACAGGAAGGACAGCTCACGAGAGATTTGTTTTCAGAGAGCCGYCACCTTGGTAGATGAGGTCTAGAGGTCGTCCGACGAAGATCGGTTGCTGAGTCGAGTACCCCGCTACCCCTCCATTTCTTCACATGTGCRGTCTGGMGGAGTACAAAGACATCCCATCGCGCACTGCACTTCGCATCTGCGATCGTAACTGGCAAGAGTCGAYAGTATTGCAGCCGGYGACGATCATCCCTTCSGCAGGGCTTGGCACAGGCAATAAATGCAGTCTTCTCGGCGCAATTACGCGGGCGATGTATTCTTTGCATGAGCAGGCAGCGCAGCAGTACATTACCACGGCACGTTACGGGAGTCGGTGGTGGAGGGGCYAAGTGCTTACCACGGGGCTGGTCTGCTATTGGCTG
This sequence comes from Lachnum nothofagi, assembly GCA_003988875.1. NCBI lineage: Eukaryota > Fungi > Ascomycota > Leotiomycetes > Helotiales > Lachnaceae > Lachnum > Lachnum nothofagi. Next base: position 91,237 of record QYSG01015001.1, read on the forward strand.
CCGGCGGGCCTGAAGTGGAACCACCAACACCACGCTCCAGAAATTTCAAACGACTCGGACGGATGCGCCACCACGTCAAACCCACTGCTTGTGGGCTTCATGACTCTCCAGTTGCCCTTGCTCAGCCCAATGATATGGTTCGCCGTAGGTCCTGACAGGGCCAATCCCTCTTTCAGCCCCCCCCCGAGCCCCTCCAACAGCCCAGGATTACCGCAACCCACGAAAAGGGTCCGGCAAGACACTCAGGGCCTTTCTGCACCTCCGCGTCATACTCCGTGAGATAAAAGCATTGCAACCAGTGTCCCCTGCAGACCCTTGAAAGGTTCTTTTCACGGTCTCTCAGCATGCTCTATGTACGACATCTCGTTCGTTGCGGYGAACCGGAGAACATCGACGACGACGCGGGCATGCTCGAAAACTGAAATATCGGCGCTTTTTATCCGCGTTGAAGCGCCTCTTGACGTGATGCCGGTGTACCAGCGATTAMTCTGCATGGTAGAGTCTAAATCATTATCTGATATCTGTCCATCCAGGAACAACGGTCGTTCTCTAGTGCCAGTTTACCCCGTTTAGCTGGAGACTTCTTACCTCATTCAGATAAGTCCACCATGACCACCGTGGCAACTGGAATATCAATTGCAAAAATAAAATAGACTAGGTTGCCATCTTGCCTTATTCGTGTACCTACTCCAGATCCATATATTACCCCGAGCTTCTCATGTTTTACGATCCATCTTTCAACTCAATTTTTCCCCTCCCACCCTACTCGTGAGAACGTGCTACCCCCTTGACATCAATCTTGGCTCAGCCTCAGTCAGACTTTAAAGAAAGAGGCCATTTCAGACTAAACCTCCAAGAGCCGTCTACCCGTTCGTCCCCACACGTTCCCTCCGCAGCATCTCACGGYTCCCAGCTGACTCAATCCCAAAATAGTTGTCACRTATATACTTCTTCATCATGGCGCCGGCATCTAGTTTAAAGCCTCCCACAAAGCCAGGACTTCGTCGACTTTCGTCGATGACTGCTACTGAAAAAGAAATTCGAGAGGGTGGTCCTGTCGTTGTTGTCCCAGAAAGAAAAATGTTTCAACGATCAAAATCCCACGATAGGGGCTTCGCCGAGTCTATGGAGACGGCGAGGCACGAACTGGATGCCTTGAACCTAGAGGATGAATCTGCCCTTTCACAGAGTTCAGCTTCCTCCCCTGGGACCCCCGGGTCACCAGTCACTCCACCAGAGGTTCCCACTGCAGACTCGTTTGCATTTGCCTTTGATATTGACGGTGTTCTCATCCGTGGTGGAAGACCTATTCCAGAAGCCACCGAGGCTATGAAAGTATTGAACGGCGAAAATGAGTATGGAATGAAAGTGTAAGTTCACCATGAAGTTTTTGCTACGAATTATCTAACATATCGTAGACCATACATCTTCCTTACCAATGGTGGGGGCAAGACTGAGGCTGAGCGATGCATTGATCTTTCGCGCCAGCTTGATATTGAAGTCTCCCCAGCCCAGTTCATTTGTGGCCAYACGCCCATGCGTGAGATGGTCGAGAAATATGAGACCGTCCTCGTTGTCGGCGGTGAGGGAGAAAAATGCAGAACTGTCGCTGAAAGCTACGGCTTCCGCGACGTTGTTACCCCAGGAGACATCATCAAGGACAACGCCGACACCACACCTTTCCGCAAGCTTACCGCAGAAGAGCACAAGAATTCTCGCAAACGCAACTACGGTGAGACCAAGATCGAAGCCATCTTCGTCTTCGCCGACAGCCGCGACTGGGCTGGTGACGTGCAAATCATCCTCGACCTGGCCATGTCCAAGGGCGGCTACATCGGGACCCTCTCCGAGACCTTCGACGAAGGCCCACCCGTCTACTTCTCGCACAACGACATCGTCTGGTCGGCCGCGCACGATAACGTGCGGCTGGGCATGGGCGCGCTCCGCAAGATGGTGGAAATGCTTTTCAAGGACCTGACCAAGGGCAAGGAGCTCGAGACCATCGCCTTCGGCAAGCCGCAGATTGGGACGTTCGAGTTCGCAACGCGGCTGCTGCAGCAGTGGCGTAAGGACGAGCACCGCATCAACGCYCCGCCTGAGACGGTCTACTTCGTCGGCGACACCCCCGAGAGCGACATCCGCGGCACGAATATGTTCAACGAAAAGGCCAAGAACGACTGGTACTCGATCTTGGTGCGCACCGGCGTCTTCCAGGATGGCACCGAGCCTGCGTATAAGCCGAGGGCTACTGTCGACACGGTGCTGGACGCYGTAAACCATGGCATGCGCCGCGAGTTTACCAAGAAGATGAAGCAGGCCAGCGGCAACTTCGCACTTACTGGCCTTGCCCTCAAGAACTCAGCTGCGGAGAATGGTCTTCCCTTGACGAGCGGAGAGATTGAGAAGAATGCTCCCGGCACGCCCATCATTGAACTTAGCGAGGCCTCTACACCGGACCTTGTCTCTACACCTCCTCCTGTYGTTAAKCCATAGACCACCGCGAGCACGAGCACATATCACAGAGCCTTTGATCAGGCCACACAGAGCACAGCATTACATCCAAGGCGTTAATAAGGATACCCCGGGCACAGTACCCTCACAACGGGTTCATGACTCTATAGATCAGCGATCATGAAAAATTAA
>QYSG01015002.1:0-24790 GCA_003988875.1 Lachnum nothofagi
TTTACTTTATTTACTTTATTTACTTTTACTTTATTTACTTTATTTACTTTATTTACTTTATTTACTTTATTTACTTTATTTACTTTATTTACTTTATTTACTTTATTTATTTTATGGAAACCCTTTAGAACCCTTTATTATTATTATTATTATTATAAATTATAAGTTTATATGAATTATAATAACTATAATGGCTATAATGGCTATAGTAGCTAAGTAGTACAGTACTGCAATGGTGCAGTAGCGCAATAGCTAAAGTGGCTAAAGTAGCACATGCGGGCCAAAGCATAAAACTAATCACGGCATAGCCTATAATACAAACTATAGGCACATATAGGCCAAAGCCACTACAAACATATACCCACCCTCCGGTCACCTCATCAAAATTTAACCTACTACTTCAAAAAACTACACATACTTAATTTTAAAACTATTATAAAAATAAAAACAACATTCAAATATACTAACTTAAAACTATAAATATATATATTTTTTATAAAGTTTACTTTTAAATAATTGAAATTGCCAAAATAAAATAAAAACAAAAGCCATTAATATAAGTTTAATACTACTTCAATTATTAACACCAACCAAACCCTCTTGTTTTATAGTAATAGAATTTATATTAATTTGCTTAACAAAAAAAGCAAAACACTTTTTCACGACTTTCTATAAGATTACGTAATACAATTAACAATAAGTCTCTCCAATGCCCGCTGCGCTGGGCAATTAAAATAATTTTTTAGGAAATTATTATAATAAAATTCTATAATTTACATTTGTAATATAAAGTTTTTTAGTATATAGATTTTATTTTATTGATATAAAAATATTATATTATTAATATATTAAATAGGATATTTATTAAAGGTATTTTTGCTTAATTTTTTTTTTTTTAGTTTAAATACTAAAATTATTTATAGTTTAAATTATTTAAATTAAATTAAATAGCAATAATATAAAAAAAGCTAAAGCAATAGTTTATTAAATTATTGCTTTTATTTATAATTTAAAAATAAATTGTTTGTAATTAATGCCATTTGCGTTAAAAAGCAGGCTTTTATTTTTGATTTTTAAAAAATTATACTATATAAATATAGCTATAATTTTATTGCTAAGCAATTTATTTTAACTTATTTTAAAAATTGGATTGTTTTGTAGACCTTTTTTTCTATTAAATTCTATTTTAAGGAAAAAGCAATCTTTTATATTAATATTAAATAAAATTATTAATAATTTTTTTTTAATTAAAATAAAATTTTATTTAAAAATTTTTAAGTATTTTTAAATTATAGTAATAAAATTACTTTTTAGTTTATTTTAGAATTTAGGAAACTAGATTTTTTATAACTTTTTTAAATTAAGTTTTTTATAGTTAATTTTTTTATTAGGGCCGTTTATAAAATTAATATTATTTTTCCAGTAATATACTTTAAAATTATATATTATTATATAAATTATTTATTTTATTTGGTGGTTTTATAAATATTTAATATTTATAAAATAATATAAATTATTATAAATTATTAATATTTTAATAATATATTATAATTTTTTAAAATAATACTACTATTATTTAAAATTTTTAATAATAGCAAATAATTTTCTATTATAAATAAAATAGTAATATTTAGTTTTTTGAAGTTTTTAGGAATAAAAAGCAATTAAATACCAATAAGCCTTGGTTTTTTTAGTATTAATTTATTATAAAATTATTTTTATTATTATAAAAGTAAAAATATTGGTTTTTATTTGAATTTTTTTTAAAAAATTAAAGTAAATTAATATAAACATAATAGTAAAAACTTTTTTTAATTTTTTAAAATTTTGTTTGGCCTTTTTAATAAATTCAAAAAGCTTTGTTTTTTTCCTATTAATTATTTTTGTTAATAGGTTAGTTAATTCTACTATAATGGCAAAATAGCAATAAATGAATTATTAATAAAAATTCGCAAATCCAAGAAAAATTTATATTTTTTAAAAAAACTTAAATTTAGGCTATTTTTTAATAAATCAAATTTATTTAGGGTCGGTATTTACTTCCTTTAAAATAATAATAAACTTTAAAAATTCGATTTTCTTAACTTCAAAAGTATATTTAAATAGTTTAACATATAATTAATATTATTAAAAGTATTCGAAAACCTATAGAATATAATTCTTATATTTTTTTTGGTTTTTTAAATAAATAAAAATATTATTTAAATAAATTATTATAAAATAATTAATAAAACTTTTTATTATATAATTAATATATATTTAAAATATTACAAAGATATTAGCAAACCCAAAGAATATAATTAAATATTTAAAATAGCTATATTTAATTCAGAAAACGGTTTTTTAATTGTTTTTTTTTTAATAGAAATATAATAATATATATTTTTAAAATTAAATTTAATAAATATTTTAGTTTCTATTAATTAATCTAAAGTTTTATTAATTAAAAATAAAAAATAATGGTTTTTAATTGTTATTTTATTAAATCTTTTATAATTAATGCAAAGCTATAGATTCCTATTTTTCTTTGGAATAAAAAAAAATCAATAATTCTATAGAACTTTTAAAGGATTTAATTTATTTTTTTAAAATAGCGGATTTTAAATATTCCTTTAGTAATTCTAATTAAAACTTAAAGAAATTATAAAAAAGCTTATATAAAAGCATATTTATAGTTTTTATTATATAGCCAATATTTTCAAAATTAATAAATTCTAGAATTTTATTTATATTAAAAATCAATTTATAGTATTTGTAGAAAAGTAGTAATTCAAATATAAATAAAGTAAGTTTTTTTTGGTTCTATATTATTAATATATATATTTATTTTTTTAGAAAAATATTTAAATATTAAAAAAAATAAAATATATTTTTATATTTATAATATAATCAATTGCAAAAGTATTTGTAATTTTTTTTATTAATATAAAATATTTATATATTTTAATTAGATTTTTTATTAAATATTTAATCGAATTTTTTAGGGCTAAAAACTTTAATAGTATTATATTTTACATTAATATAAGTTTATAATTGTTTTTTTTTATTAATAAAATATATTCCCTTAGTATAATACCAGGGCTTTTTTAGTATTATATTATATTTAATATTTTTAAAGCTATAAAATATTTGATATTAAATATATAATACTTTTTTATTATTTATTATAAAAACAATTAAATTATAGGTAATAATAATAATAAAAGATTTTATAAATCTAAAAATATAGAATTTCTTATAAACTTTTTTAAAAATAATTTTTAGGTTATATATTTTTTTATTATTAATAAAATTAGTATTTGTTTTATTATTAATTAGACCTAAAATAATTTCTATTATTTTTATAGTTTTTTGCAAAATATAAATTAATATAAATTTATACTTAAATAATTTTTCTTCTAAGTCTTTAGTGCTTAGGATTTGGAAGAGTTTTTTTCCGATTTTAAATTACTAGGATTAACATAATTATATATAATTAAATATATTTAATTTACTTTTTTAATTTTGGCACATTTTTTTTTAATTTTAGCGGCTTTGCTAAAATATTTTTTAGTTTATTTTTTATATTTGGAATATTTAAGATTAAAAATATAATAGTTTTTTTAATTATAATTATAATATATAATTTTTTTTAATAATATTTCTTAAAAAATAAATAAGGTTTTTTTAAAGTTTTTTTAATTTTAATTTTTTTGATTTTATTTATTTTATTTTTTTTGGTTTATTTATTAAAAAAATAAAATATAGAATTTAGGCTTTGGCTTTGCTGTCGCTTTTAATTTTAAGTAAAATTTTAATTTTAGCTTTTAAAGAAATAATTAATATTATATTTTACTAATTAAATTTATTATAATTATTAAATAATTAACGAAAATGGCTTTTAATGCAAATAGCTACTAAATTAAAACTTAAAATATAAACTAAAAATAATAGTATTAAATGTTAATATATGCTTATTTTCAAAATAAATAATTTTTTTTTTAATATTATTATTTTAATATATAAAAAAACAATAGATTTTCTTTTATTTAATATAAAACTTTTTAAAGTTTTATAAAATTATTAAATTTATAGCTATAGGTTTTTTTAAAAGTTTAATAATTATTTTTTAAATTTTTTTTAAATTTTAATTTAATTTTGTTTTTTTTGAACTTTTTGGTTTTATAAAGTTTTTGGATTTTTTGTTAAATAAAAAACAACAATTATAATTTTTATAAAATATTAATAATAAATATATTTTTTACTTTAAAATACTTTGTTTTATTTATTAATAAAAGTTTGCTATTTCTATTGGCTTTTGTTTTTATATTTTTAAAAAATATAAATATTTAAAAGTTTTTTAAAATTAAGTTTTTTTTTATATTAATTTTAGGACATTTTTAGAATAATAAAATTAAAAGGATTTTTATTAAAAAAAAATTTTTTTAATATATTTAAAAGTATAGATTATTTTTTATCAATTTTTGGCATTTTTAAAAACACTGGCTATTCTATAGTATTAACTTAGGCAATAGTTATTTTTATTTTAAATATAGTAAATTATTATTTTATTATTATTGTTTTTTAAAAATATTATAAATGTTTTTTTTTTTTATATTTTTAATTTAAAAAAATTTTAAATTTATTTTTCTAGTTTAGTTTTTGGATTTTTTTGGATTTTTTGCAAAGGGTTTTTAAAGGCTTTTAAGTTCTTTTTTAAGGTTATTTAAAAGTAGTAATTAAAATTAATTAAATTAAAAATATATTAATTTAAAAAATTATTTTTTAAAAAAAAATTAGTTTATAAAATAAATATAATAAATAATAAATTAAATTTAAATATAAAATTAATTTTTAGTTTTTTTTTTAAAAAAATTTTAGCTAATTATAATTATTAAAACTTATAACGCCTATAATATATAATTTATAATATAATATATATTTTAATAATAAATAGAGCAGAGTTGCTGCGCTAGAAGCTATCGCCATTTTACCCGTGACCCTAGATTCCACGTAACATATGGCACTATATTATATTACTAGAAAAAGACCCCTAAACCTTTTAGCTTACAATGCTAAAATAAAATTATTTATATTTTTTTTATTGATTAAACTATATTATATATATATGCGGTTTTTTTTGAATTTTATTTATATTTTTTTATTTCTCTGTTTTTCTATTAATATTATTTATATAATAGTAGGTTTATAATTTTTTTAAATAGCTAATTACAAAGTTTTAATTAAATTATTTAATTATAATTTTTAAATTTAAATACTAATTTTTAATAACATGTGCCGTCGCGCGAGGGCAACGGCAAGCCTAGCGCAATACTAGAAATAAGACTGGCGTAATTATATAATTATAAATAAAATATATATATTATAAAAAAAAATGTTCCGCTAGCCTTCCGGAGGCTATTGTATAGGGCTTTTAAAAAAAATTATATAATATTAATTTATTAAATTAAAAATTTTATTATTTTATTATTATATATATTTAAATAAAATATAATTTAATCTTGTTTTTTTATATATTAATAATATATTTTAATAATATATTTTTTTAAATATTATTTATTTTATTAAAATTAGCTAAAATATATTAAATATATATTTTTTTATTTATTATAATTATTTTTTTAATTATTTTTTTATAATAATTAATATTTAAGTTAAATAAAATGCATTTAGGGTTATTTAAATTTATATAATTGAAAATTAAGTTATTATTTTAAGGATTTTAGGCAATTTATAGAATATGCTTAAAATTATTAATACAAAGTTAATTATTGTTTTATAAATAAATATTATATTAATAAAAAACAAAATATAGGATAATAATAGCGCTTTAGCTTGGATTAAAAGTGCCCTAGCCGACCTTACGGCTAATCTTTTATTATAAACAATAAAAATTAATAATTTAAATATTTTAATTTCTACTATTAAAATTAATATTAAAATTTATTATAAAAATACTTAAATTTATATAACCGGGAATATTTCTATATTATTTTTATAAAATATAAAAACAAATAATTTAATTATTAATTATTTTAAAAATTAAAATATAATTAAAATATTTAAAAATATATATAAATATTTAAAATTCCAAATTATACTAATATTAGCTTAAACAATGCACTTATAGCCTTTTTAATTCAAATTAAGGTCGATTATACTAAACTATTTCGCAAATAATACAATATAATTAAAACAAATTTTATTTAATTTAAAAAAAAAATTTTAAAATAAAAATCAGGTTTGGTAAATATATATTTATGGATTAATTAGCAGTAATAAAGCACAGTGGAAGTTTTTGAAGTTTAGATAATTAGTATAAAAAAAATTAATGGAATTAATTAAAATTTTTAATATTAGTAATATATTTTATTATTATAATAAAATTCAAATAATATAATTATTTATTTATTATAATAATAAACTTATTTAATTTAATGTAAAAACAACTAAAAAAAGGCGTAATTATTATAATAATATAAAATAAAATAAAAAAGCTAAAAGCCAATTATATATATAAAACTTATATATTAAATAATTAATTCAAGTTTTTTCTAATATTAACCTATTTTTCCATAATTATAACATATAATTAATATATATTAATATAGCGCCAAAATGCCTATTTTTTAAAAAAAAAATATTTATAATAATTTTAATAATAATAAAAAAATACTGGCTATTTTTAGTAATATAATTGCATAATCAATGCAAAAAGTCCGGCATACCTTTGGCCTTTTTATAAGATTTTATAAAAAAATAAAATAAATAAACTTAAAAAATATAAAATTAATATTATATATAGTTTTTTACCCTTGTTTTTTTTTTTTTTTTTTTTTTTTTTTTTTTTTTTATTTTGTTTTTTTTTTTTTTTTTTTTTTTTTTTTTTTTTTGTTATATTATTAAAACTTAAAAAACTTTCAAATAAAAAACTTAAAAAACTTGCTAAAATATAGCCGAAAAAAAGCCTAAAATAAAATTAAGGAAACTAATTACCTAATATAAAATAAAACAAATTTAAAAATAATTTTAGCATATATTTATAAAAAAAAATCTATTATATCATATTATAGCTATAGTAAATTGCGGCTTTATAGGCTATTTAAAAAATATATTATATTTGCTAATAAATTTAATAGAATTTGCTATAATTATTAATATAATAATAAAAGCTTTAAATATATTTTATATTATAAATTACTATTTTTTATTTGCAAATAATATATTTAAAAAAAATATTTAGGCAAAATTGCTGTTTTTAATATTTTTGCTAATTTTTGCTATAAGTAATTCAAATATTATATATAAAATAATTATTAAATAATATATTTTAGTTTTGTTTATAAAATCTATGGCTTTTTGCCTTTTGGCCTATTTTTTTTTTGCTATATTAAATATAGATAAAATATATTAAAAAAAAAAATAAATAAATAAAATAAAATAAAATAAAATAAAATAAAATAAAATAAAATTAATAATAAAAAATAAAAATAAAAATAAAAATAAAAATAAAAATAAAAAAATAAAAATAAAAATAAAGGTATTATACCCTAGGCCAAAAGGCCGTTGGAAGTTTTTGCAGAATAGTTAAAAAAGGGCGGATGGCAATATAAGCTAGGCCAGGCTATTAACTTGTTTTATTGGGCTTATATTGCCAAACTTTAAAATATAATAGTTTATTATATATAAAATAAAGCAGCTAAAAGACCTAGTAGCAGGGTATTTTCGATAAACTTAGTTTATATAATATTTATTTTTTTAAATTTATAGAATTTAAACTAAATTTTTAAAAAATTCGCCTATTTTAGCTATAGAAAACCAAAAAGATATATTGTTCTTAGTTTGTTAGAAATAAAATTTAATATAATCATTAATAAAACTTATATTATTAGCGTTTAACGTTTATTTTTAGTTTTTTATCTATAAATATAATAGTTTATAAATTAATAAATTTCCTATTATAAAACTAAATTAATTGAATTTATAATAATATATAATATTTAAATATTTAAATAATAATCTTTTTATATTAATAAAGCCTTTATTTACTTAAATATTTGTTTTCTAGAAATAATCAATAAAATCCTAAGTTTTTTTTTACAAGTAATTAAACGGGTCTTAAATTTCAAATTAATAAAAAATTAAGTTTAATCTAGCTTAAATGTATTCAAAAAACCTTTTTTTAAAGTTTTTTTAAATATTATTAATTTTTAATTTACTAAAGTATTAGTTTTATTAATATAAAAATAATATAGAAAAAACCTATTTAAATTCAAATAAATTATTTTTTGATTATTATAATAATTAAAATATTTTTTATTAAAAAAACTTTATAAAAATATATATATTATTTAAAAACTATTATTATTTTTGTAATAAATATATAATTAAAATAATATTCTATTAATTTATTATAAAAAAAATATTTTATAATAAAAAACTATATTTAAATTAAAATTTTTAAATAAACAAAATAGAATTAAAAACTAATCCATATTATAAAAATATAATATTTCCTTTAACTTAATTTTATTAATAAATTAATATATATTATAAATAAATAATACCAGTAATTTAAGCAAAAATCTAAAAATAAAATTAATAAATAATTAATTTAAAAAAAAAAAAATAATATAGTTTAATATTATTTTTAAATAAAAAGGCCGGTATATTAGAATTTTTATAATTATTAATAAAAAAAAAATCGTTTGTTAAATCTAATATTTTTATTAAATTAATAAAATAAAAAATAAAAATAAAAATATTAGTAAAAACAAAAAAAATTTTATATTTTTAAAAATAAATAATAATTATAAGTTTAAATAATTTATTTAAAATATTAATTTTAATTATAACATTTAAATAATTTCTAAAATATAAATATTTAATATTAATTATTTAAAAAAAAATATATTTAATTTTAAATAAAAGAATTTTATTATTTGTTTTTAGGCTTAAAGCTATTTTTTTTTTTTAGTTATATATTATTATTTTATTTAATTACAAAAAATATTTTTAATAATATTATTTAAATAAAATAAAACTTTATATTACTTATATATAAATTTTTTTTTGCAAATAACAAAGTTTATATTAAAATTATTTAAATATATTAATAATATATAATAGCTGCAAAATAGCAAATTATTATTTAATATAGCTATAAGTATAATAATATTATAATATATAATATAAATATAAAATTTAATATTGTTACTAATAATTATAATTTTTATTTTATTATTTTTAATTTTTTTAATTAATTAAAGAAAATTAATGATATAGTTTACTTTTGCTAATATTATATAATAAATATTATATATAATAATGGCTTTATAGATATTTTTTAATATATAATATTAAAATAAATAAATAAATAAAGTATTAATAATATTTTGTGTTTTTTGCTATTATTAGTTTATAATAAAGACAAATATTATTTTTTAAAAAAAAGTATTAATAATTATAAATAAAAATATAATAAAAATTAATTATAAAAAAAAAAAAAAAAAAAAAATTAATAAAAAAATTTTATATATAAAAAAAATTAAAAACTTTAGTTAAAATTGGCGTAATTATATAAAAAATGCAAAATCTAAATAAATATATAATATTCGCAATTAAAAAACATAGAAATAAGCAAAAATAAAAGATTTTAATATATATAATTAAAAAATATAATATAAATATAAAATAATATAAAAATCAAAAATATTCTAAATAAAAAAAAATGATTAATATTTGTTTATATAATTATACTAATTTTGGCCTTTAATTCTTTTAATTTTTTTAATAATTACAAATAATGCTAATATTTGTAAATAATAAAAATATTTGTTTTTTTAGTTTTTATTTGGCATTTCTTTAATAAACTAAATTATTCTGGCTTATAGGAAAAACGCCATTGGTTATTTATTAAATAAAAGCCTTATAATTGCAATAAGGAGAATATTTTTCTAATATATTTATGGGGATCAAAGCAAACTATTTTAATAGTATTTTAATTTTTGTAAATTATAACAAAAAAATCAAAAATTTTATAAAATATCCTAAATATATTTTAAGATTTTTAATAAGCCAAAAAAAATTATAATATATGGCGCGGTTAAGCATAAATCTATTACTAGATATTTAAAATCTTCCGGGAATCCCTTTACAATTCTAATATATAAATGTTTAATAAATAAAAATTATTTATTTGGTAATAAAAAAATTATAATAATACTACGGCAAAAATAGCCTTTTCCTTTTATTATAAAAAATATTTAAAAGCTTAATTTAGAATTTTTTAAAAAATATAATATATAATCTAATAAGATTTTATTTTGTTTATAATATATTTTTATATTTATTATAAATAACTTTATTTTTAATTAAAAGTAATTATTAGTTATTTAAGCTTTTTCGAAAAAATTATTAATCCTATAATAATTAATAAAAACTTTTTGGCATTATATTATATCATAAGGATTAGTCGAGTTTTTAATAAATATACCGCTAAATTAAGCTAATATTTTATATTAAGCTAATATTTTATATTAAGCTAATATTTTATATTATAGTAATAAATAAAAAAAATTTAAAGTAATATATAAGACTTTTTAAAAAAAAACCTTAAAAACAAAACTATTATAGTATTAAAAAAGTAATTATTTTTTTTTGGATTTTTTTAATTTATATTATTTAGTTTAAATAATATTTTAAAAAAAAAATTAATAAAAAAATAAGATTTTAAATTAGGGCTTTTTATATTTAAATATTATTTATTTAAAATTTTAATAATACTATTATATTTAAAATTTACTTTAAAAGTTTTATTTTTCGTTATAATTTTAGCAATTATATAATAATATTAATAGTTATTAAAGGATTAAATATACTTTTTAAAGTTTTAGATTTCCAAATAAATTTATTAAAAACAAAAAAAAAATATAAAAAAAAAATAAATTATAATAATTACTAATATTTAAAAAAATAATATTAATTAGTAATAAAATTTCTAAAAATAACATAAAAGTAATAATAATAAAAAAAAGTTTTTAATTATATTACATATTTTTATTATATTATTAATTGCTAATATTAAATAAAATAACTTATTTAAAAATAATATAATATTAGATAAACTACGATTATTTTAGAAAATATATATATTTAATTATTTTAAAAAAAAAATAAAAAAATAATATAGAAAAAAAAAGCATTTATATTAATTTATTTATTTAATTTATTTGCAAAATATAGCTATAAAAAAATATAATATTTTAATAAAAAGCAATAACAAATATAATTTATTATAAATAGAATATATTAACATTAAAATAATAAGGTTTTTAAAATATAAATAAATACTAGTAAGTTATTAATAATCTTATTAAAAATATTTAATTATATTAAAGCAAGGGCTAGCCAAAAAAAAACCAATAAAAAATAGAAATCGATTTAGTTTTAAATAAAAATCAATAATAAAATTTTTTTATAATTGTTACTAATAAACTATTAAAAATTATTAAAATTAAATTATAAAAAAAAAAATTATTAAAAATTTTAAAAAAATTTTAGTAAAAATTTTAAAAATTTATTAATAATTAAAAATACTAAAAAAATAAATGAAAAAAAATAATTTATTTTAAAAAACACTAGGGTATTTTAAATATTTTATTTTTTTAAATTAATAATAATATTAAAAATTCTTAATTTAAATTATTTAAAATATAATATTAAAAAAAAAAAAAAAAAAAATTAAAATATTTTATTTGTAGTTTTATTAAACTAAAGCACCAATAATATTTTTATATTTTATTAATTTTATTATTTATATTTATATAAATTTATTTATTTATATATATATAAATCTATTTATTTACTATTAATAATATATTTAATTTTTTAGTTTTTATATATTATATATTAAGCCATAATGTTCGAAACAAAAAAATTAAAATTATTAAAAAATTAAAATTATATAATAATAAATTTAAATTTTTTTATTATTTTAATTATAATAATAAGGTTATTATTAAATTCCGAATAAAAATAATTAAAAACTATTAATAATATAAATTTAATTAAAAATATAAAAACGTTAAGTAATAATTTATAATATATTTAAAATTATTAAATTATTGAATTATTAAAATAATTATAATTAAACTTAAAAAATTAATATAAATACTTAAAAATAAAAAGGTTTTGGGCGATAATAAAGCCGGAGATAAATTAAGGATTATATAAAAATTTTATTAAAAAAATAATCCAATAATAGTATTTATATTAAAAAAAATCAAATAGCAAATATAATATTAAACTTACAAAAATTCAAATAGTGCTTTTTAAAGTTAATTTTAATTTATTAAAAACAATACTAAAAATACTTATTAAAGGGGATTTTACTTACAAAAAGGTTTTGATTTTTATTGCTAAGGCTATAGGTAACGTTAGAGAAATCTAAGAAGAATAGTGGAAAAAAGGAAAAAAAAGGCTTAAAAAAATGCTAATAAATTTATTTTAATAAATAAAAATCTCTAAAATTGGTTTTGATCTATTAATAGTAACAATAATAAATGCTTGAAATAAGGTTCTTTTTTAATAGAAATAAAAATAGTAGTAATCTAAAATACTAAAAAGAATTTGGAAATATAGTTAGAAGATTAAAGGCTAGGAAATAGCTAAAAACTTTATTATTAATATAAAAATACATAAAATCCATAAATAATAATAATATAGCTAATTTAAAAATTATTAAAGATTACTAAAAAATTCTTTAATATTTTTAATAATAAAAAAAAAAATTAAAAGTATTAGAAAAAAATAAATAAGTTTTTTGTAGAATTATTAAAAGAAAATAATAGTATTATTAAAATTAAAATTAAAAAATAATGGAATTGCTTTTTTTATAAATTAATACCATTATATATATACTGCCTTAATATTATAATATATAATTTAAAATAAAAATATAGTTTTTTTAAGAATTATTATAAGTTAAAATATAATTACTAAATAATTAGAAAATTGTTTATTGAAATATAAGCGAAAAAAGAAATAACTATAATAGCATTACCTATAAATATATAATTACACCGGTTCTAAATCCAAAATAAATAATATAAATTTTTAATTTTTAAATAAAAATCTTTTATTTATTTATTTTTTATGCCTTTAATTATTTTCTTTTTTTTTAAATCCGCCTGTTTTTTAATTCTATATTAAACTCTAAAATATTAATACATTAATTTAAATTAATAGATTTATAGTTAATATTATTAAAAATAAAAATAAAATTCCCTTTGCCTTTAAAACCCCAATTTCTTTTTTGGTTTATATAATATAAATTTTTTTTATAAATAAATTATTTATAATTAAAAGCATAATCAAATATAATACCATTAATATTTTAAATATAAAAAATAGCAATATATAATAAACTAAATATTTATTTATATTTGCTATTAAAACAAATAATAATTTTATTTAAATTTAGTTTTTGATTTTTATAGATTATTAATATATATATTAATTAAATAGGAAATATAGTATATATATATGGTTGTTTTTTAACGATATAACTGCTATTAATCATTTTAATGGAAATATAGCAAGTATTAGAATAAGTGGGGCCATTGTAATTATTAAACTCTATAAGCAAAATAGCAAAAGGATCTATTTTAGGACTAGTGCCTTTATCCCAAATCATGTTTCGGAGAATGCCTCTGGCCTTATTAATAAGCCTTTTTTCTATCTAAAGATTTTTTATTAAAATAATATAATAATTAAAAGTAAAATATAATTTAATATTTAAATTATTAATATTATTTGATTTAATAGTAGTAGTTCTAATGCCGGTATATATAGCTATAATTTTGCAAATAAGCGTACTAAAATCCTTTAAAATATTAAAATTATATTCTATTATTTTTTTATTGGTTGCAAAAAAATATAAAGTATTATTAAAAATAAATATTTTATTAAGCAATAAATTATTACAAATTCAAAATACAAAAAATTTAAAACTTTTTATTGATAAATTGTTTTATTAAAGCTATTATAAAATATTTTAAAAGCACCGAATAGTTTTATTTATTTTTTTGTTATTATATAATAATAATAAATTAAATAATTTTATAAAAAAAATTATAAAGTATATAATCTTTATTAATAAAAGCAAAAATTTTATTTTTTATATTATAAAAAAATACTAGTTTTAAAATAAATGGAAATTGCTAAAAATTACTAGTAATAATTATATTAAAACCGCTAAAGTTATGCCTTTTATTACGGGGATGGGCCTATCGCAAACAATTATTAATAATAATAAGTATTTTAGGATAAACCATGGATTTTTTATTAATAATAATATAGAAAACCCTTTTTATAATAGTTTAGAAGTTCTGGAGAAATATGCCATTAAAAGAAATATAAGTAATGCCAATGTAAAGGCAAAACAAAAAATAAATAATAAAGCCGCTAATATTATTAGTAATTATATTTATTAAAATATATTTCGTAATAGGATTAAATTAATTGGTTTTTTGAGTAAGTTCTGCAAAGATTATATTAATTTATATAATTACAAAGGTTTTTCTGGTATTTGCCTATTTATTAATATTTATGCAAATTTATAAAAAAAAGCAATCGGCTAATATATTAATATAATAATTAATAATTTAATAAAATATAATTTTTTGTTTAAAATTAAGAAATTTTATATAAATTATATTAGTAATTTGTAATATTGCAAAATCGAAGATTTTTTTTTGATTGATCCAGCTAATAAAAATATTTGTATTTTTATTAATATAATTAATTTAATTATGTTTTTTATTTAGTATCCAAAAACCAAAGTTATAAAGGTTTTTAAGATAAATGCCGTTGCTATTATATACCTATTTAAACATAAGTTTTATATTGCCTGGGTAAGCCCTGGGATCTTTTTTTTTTTCGCTTAATTTGAATTAATCCTTTTTGTTTTAGTGCTTTTCTAAAGGAAATTTATTATAAAAGTTATTTTTCTAATAAATATAAAAATTATAATAGTTATTATATAGTCGATTATTTATAATTAATAATTTATTAATCTTATAGAATATATAATATAATATAAGTTTTATATAGTAATAGTTTTTATATAAATCCTTTATAAAATTGCTTTTATAGCAAAAATAATAGTTAATAGTAAAAGATTTTATTAATAGTTATATGGATTAATTATTAATATTAAAAAACTATAGGAATTAAAGCAAAGTAATATTTTCGAATTCCGGATTATGCATTTTATATTTTTTATATTTCGATTTTTTAGCTTTAGTTTTATTATTAATTATTTTTAAAACTTTTTATTGTTAAAATTCGGGCTAATAATCCAAAGTAATAATAGATTATATTAATTTATATATGGAAAAACTAAGTAAAATATAATATATTTCCTATATTAATTAGTTGTATTTAATAACGAATTAATTTAAAATAAAAATAATTAATTTATATAATATATTTAGTTTATTTAAATGGAATTTTTTAATAATATTTTTTTGGATTTTTTAAAATAAAACCGATTTTTTTTTAATTTTAAAGATATATTTGGCATAATATTAAATAAAGGATTAGAAAAAAATAAACGGCTAAATGTTAGTATTAGCTAGTTATATAAATATAATTATATTATAAAACTAATTAAAGCAAGTTTTATTGCAAATTAAAGTAAATATTTAATTATTATTAATGGCTTTTAATAGAATATTAATATTTATTAATAAACAAAAAAAGAAAAATTAACATTTTATATTATTATTATTTTTATGTTTATAAAGGCAATATTATATTATGTAATAATTATGCTTTTGGAATCGATTAAGAAAAAAAGCCAAAAAATTATAATTATTAGGAATATTCTTTAAAAAAAAAAATATAAAAATATATTAATTTAAGTATTTTTAATAATTAGAATTAATAGCTTTAATTTTTATAGCCTAATATTTAGCAAACCTTATATAGCTTTTTTTTATAATTATATTTATAAAAGGGGCGTTTTTAATCCAAAAAAAACCATAGATATAATTAATATTATAAGTTTGTTATTTAAACTAATACTATTAATTAATAAAAATAAAAAAATACTTTAAAATATATTTAATAAATAATTTAAATTTAATTTAAATTTATATTATAATAATATATAAGTTTTTTTTAATATTTTTTTAATATAAATAATATTGCTTTTATTTTTTGGCCGTTAAATAAGTTTCGGCATTAAATATAAATTTAATAAATTTAATAAATTTGTTTTATTAGTTATTTGCTATACTAAATATAAAAAAAGCAAAAAAGATATTAGAAAAAAAGCAAATAATAGCTTTAAAATTAAATTTTGCTTTTTGCCAAAAAGATTGCATATTTAATATATTACTTTTAAAGTATAAGATTTTATTCGCAAAACTAATATTTTATTTTAGCCTAGTATTAAGTTTACTTATAAATAGCTTATTTAGCCCAATATTTTTCTTTATTAGGAATTTGCTTTTGTTATAGGTTATATAATATATTATTATATTAAAAACTATAAATCAAAAGCAGGGATATTTTCCAAAACAGCTATTATAATATTTAAATAAATGTTTTATATATTAAACAAAAATAATAATATAAATATAAATATTATTAAAATTAATTGCATTTATAGGAAAAAGCATCGAAAAAACTATTATAAATAAATAATATTAATGATCGAATTCGCTAATAGGTGTATTCCACCAAAAAGAATAAGATAGGCCGGCGGCTTAAGCGCAATGATTTTCTATGGCATAAATTAATAATTTTATTTTAGTTTTGTTAATATTAACGTTAGGCATAATATTTTAAATTAAAATAAAAGATTTATTAAAACTAGATTCAAACAAAGATTAGAAAATAAACTTAAAGCTTAGCTTTTTATCATTTTTTTTAATATTATTAGAAAAACATTTAATATTTAAAAAACAATAAATAACTAAATTATTTTTAGGAAAACTTTAAAAATTAATATAAACTTTAGTATTATTAATATTAATATAATAATAGTTAAAATAATATTTCTTTAAAAATGCAAACTATATTTCAATATTTTTTTATTTGATTTTTATTGATTTTTTAAATTAGCGGTAATAACGAAAATCGTTATTTTTGGAATTAAAGAATTTAAAAATAATAATAAAAATATTTTTAAATAAAGCAAAAAGCCTATTTGCAAATTTTATAATTCTTTGGAAAAAACTAATAATATAATTTATATAATAGTATTAATATCTGCAATACTATTAAATCTATATATAAAAATAAATTAAAGTAATGATCATTTTTTTGGTAGGAAATAGTTCTAGAAAAAAAAATAATAAAAAACAAAAATTAATATTATTATTATGGGCTTATATGGTTAAGCAAAGTTTTTTAGTATTATTCTAATAACTATAATATTTATTATTTTGCAAAAATGGCATATTATCGGGATCTATATTATTAATATAACTGTAAAAAAAAAATAAACTAGGATCGGTTTTATAATATTTATTAATTTTTCGATAATCTATGCAAATTCCTTGGATTATATTTATATTAAACTATTTGCATTAATAATATAAGCAAATTTTTATATTAATATTTTTAATTATATTATAAAATAATTTGATTTATTGTTATTTCTAAGAAAAAACTATAGGGTTTAAAGGAATAATATTAAAAAAAAAAGG
Source organism: Lachnum nothofagi (assembly GCA_003988875.1). Classification (NCBI taxonomy): domain Eukaryota; kingdom Fungi; phylum Ascomycota; class Leotiomycetes; order Helotiales; family Lachnaceae; genus Lachnum; species Lachnum nothofagi. The sequence continues at coordinate 17,721 of QYSG01015002.1, forward strand.
CAAGTTATTTTTTATTTTAATAAATAAATATTAATATAGATTTTAAATAAAAAAAAATGTTTTTATTTTAAATATAAATATTTTTTGTAATTTGGATATAATGCCAGTTTGTTTTATATATTTTAAAAAATTATTAATTATTTATAAAATATAATTAATTGTTTATAAAAACTAAAAAATTTAATAAAAGTATAAATTTTTTATTTTTATAATTTATATATAAAAAAATATATAAAAAACTAGAAGGCGGCATATTTCCTAGTATAGGATCCAAGTCCAAAAAACGAAATAAAAAAAAAATCGATTTTAAATATTAAACAAAAAATATTTAAATTTATAATTAAAAATATATATTAAAACAAAGAATATTTAGCAAAAATTAAAAAGTTAAAATTGGAGCCGGAATTGGAATTAAACTAAATAAAAATATAAAAAAAAACATTGGCTTAATAAAGCAAATAAAAAGAATTTGAACTTTAAAATAATATATTTAAATACCAAAAAAAAACCCCTAAAATCTTCTTTTTAAATAAGAAAATAAAACTATTAATATTATTATTAATATTATTATTAATATTATTTTGCCGATTAACCGCGTTTTTAAAATTAAATATTAGGATTTAGTTTATTTAGGGCAATTTTAGATTTTTGGTATTTTTTTTTAAAGAAATTATTTTTTAATCAACAATTAAAATATTAAAAATAAAAGCTAATTTAAAAAAATACTGCCAAAAATTCAGTTTAAATAATATTTAAACTATAATAAAAGTATTTGCATTATATAGAATCTATTAAAATAACGGAATTTATTAAAATAATAATATATACCTTTTAAAATACATCGAAAAAGCCTTTTATATTAAAAATGCATTAAAATATATATAGCAAAATATAAAAATCTATAATTAATAAAATAATATTATTTGCAAAAATTAGTTTAAAAGCAAAGATTTTATAACTAATATAATTATATAAATATTTAATAATAAATCTAGAAATCTAAGGTTTATTAAAAAAAAAATTATAATTAAAAAAAACAAATTATATTAATATAAATTATTTAAATAAAATAAAATATCTAAGGAAAAGCTAAACTTTTAATATTATAAATTAATTTATATAATTATGCCGGTCCTAATTCTTAAGTCCTAATTGTAGTAAATTTATAATAAAATAAATTATAATAAATATATTTAATTGTTTATATTACTTGTAATTTTAAAGCTATTATAAAAATAAAAAAGCCATTTGAATGCATTTGTTTAAAACTATAGATTATTATTTTTTTTATAAAATTTATTAATTATAACTAATATTAATATAGCAATTAATCTAGTAATTAAAATAAATAAAAAAAATATGGATTAAAATTATAAACAAAATTAATTATTAATTTGCTTAATAAAAAAAGCAAAATATTTTTTTACGATTTTCTAATACTAAATTAACAATAAGTCTCCCCAATGCCCGCTGCGCTGGGCAATAATTTAAAATAATCTATATAATTTTATCGATTTTTTTTTTTTTTTTTCTAGCTAAACAATAGTTTTTATATATGCTATAGCTTTTGATGCTATTTTTAACTTTTCCTTTCTGCCTAGTAGTATAGAAGTATCTTTGAGCTGGCATCTGCTAAAAGTCCTTTGCTAGTATATATATACATCTAAAGTAAAAAAGCCATATGCTTTACCTATATATCGTTCTTTTTTCGGCTTTTTGTATATAGGGCCGCTTTTATATAAAATTTGTTTAAGCTATAAAAAGCTATTGGAGTTCGCAAAAACAATCTTAATAGGTCGGTTTATATTTAGAATAGATTAATATATATAGAAGCTGTGGACGGATGCGCTATCCCAGAAAAAGCCTAAATAACCTTAAAAAAAGGCCACGGTGGCCTTATAGCCCCTATCGCACATATAGGAATTGCCCCTGGCTTTTTTCATTGGCTTTAAAATAATAGCAACTCCAGGTTCGTAGACTAAGGCACCGCGTACAAGTGAGAGTAAGACTTTGCCGGTCCACTTTACAGGCTTACCTACAGCAATCTGACACTATACGTAAACACTTTTGACGTAATCTCCGTACTACTATCCCCCCTGGGCAAATTGTTAGCGTGCACGGATATAGGTGTCACGCTTTTGGCCGTGCCAGGATCCAATTTTTAACGTTTTGTTAGGGGGGGGGGGATAGTAGGCTAGTAAAGTTATTCCCCCGGAAAAAAAAGGATAGCACGTCCAAATAAAGTAATTAATGCTTTAACTGTTTTATGCATATAAGGGCCCCTGAATAGCATCATTTGGGAACTAATTTATACCGGCCTAAGGAAGCAATTAAGGCTCTAGGATCGCATAATATATACTAATTGGCTATGGCGAAGCAGCACTGGTGCCCATCCTATTGCGGTAATCACTAGGGAGGGTATGTTTCGAGTATTGTGCTAACCTTTTTTCCGGGGGGATGACTTTACTCACTTTCAACCCTTTAACCTCCAACAAAGCAACAAGTATGAAAGGGAACTGACAATCACAGAAAATAAGCTATCCACTCATTCTACCACTTCCAAGCTAGTATCACTCTCTTGAATCTCCTAAAAATCATTCTATCGCATCACACGACTAAATGTCTATGAAAATGAAAGTATACTGAGACCTGACATCAGCCCCACAACCCCTTCGCTTCGGCAGAAGAAACACCAGCCAGCGCATTGCTCCGCTGCCGGGTCTCGCAGAAAACTCCTCCCATTTCAARCGAACAACACTCCGGTTAGTCTCCAAAACATGTGTGATGGGTGTAAACGATCAAAAGTCTTATGGTGRCGTAGCTTGGAACTCGCTTCGGTCTATATGCATCGGACGCGATGTAGGTGCGAGCGAYATCCGCAAACTGACTTGTGCGAGCAGTGGCAAAGCTCTTGTATAAAGYACGCCAGAGAAGCTTCTCAAGCATCCGCAAATCGAAAACTCAGAACACTTTGACTGTATGGATCTGACAGTCTGGTCTTCCATTTCTCAGCCCTCGATTCGCACCATAAGAACTCCACTGGTGCCGCCATGCCGTAAGATTGGCAGGTTCACTTGAATTGTCTTCTTGACATGACTGTAYGGAAAGACTTGACAACAAATACTGACATTGAAATCCGACCAAATAGAAGCAAAATAATYTCCATAAATGGGTCAAGTTCTCCATTTATTTTCACTCTCCCAGAAAATGTCTTACTGCAAGCTCCGACAAACTCTCCAAACCACCCCATAGAGTTGGTATCGATCGTAGAATCGGCAATGCTTAAACATGCACTTATTGGAAGAAGACACTATTTATATACCTTCTCGTAGATCTCAGCGCTGGGCTGAAATGGAGCGTAAAGGTTGGATCCAAACTCACTAACGCAGGATACGAAACGGCTCCTGAATTTCAGCGTGTCCAATTATCTGCATAGCGGCCTTCGAGAAAGAACATGTGGGCGGGTAGCTGGATGGCCGACTTCGGCTATTGGCTTGGATCACATGGCCGCGCWGTCGCAGTCAGAGAAGACTTTCGAACCTCCCCGAAGAAAATGTCTCTTAGCTGGAGATRTATCATCGCAAGTCGTGAACGAAGAGTAGAGAAAGACAGCAAAAGATAGCTTGATAGCAATTATTTCCCACGAAAGAAACAGACATGATTGATTAAGGAAAATACATGCGGCCCTRGGCAAAAGCAATGACWTTGAGCAGCTTTTCGAGATGTCGCTTTCGAAGTCCGTTTCTCAGGAACCCAATTTATGACAGATGCTTGGAGCTGAAGTTGGTCGTTGCTTGGAATCCAAGCTCTTTGAGATCGTGCTTTTATAGCTCTGACAGGCATGGGAGAAAGATCTGGTGGATGAGTCTTCGAAAGCAGAGTCGAAGGTTGGGGCTCCTGAGACTTAATCTCATGCTTGAGGAGTAGACGAATCCTCGATTCCGAACTTTCAGGAGCATGGAAACGTAGTCTGATTGCGATCAATAGAAGGTTTTCGAATAAGCGTCCCTCGAAGGGTGAAGTCCAAACGTCGTATATTCATCTCAAATGCGTCAAAGCTTCTCTATATACACCTCCCAGCCCCCTTCTCCCTCGCTACGTCCTCCCCCTCCTCGGATCCATCGCCTCCCCYCTCCTATAATCCCTCACCTCCTTCGTCCCCAGACTCCCCATTCCCCCCTCAATCCTCCTCTCCCACCCACCCAGCCTCACCACCAAACATGTCGCATTATCACCTCCACTCCCTCCCACCACCTCCGTCGCATATGCCACAACATCCCTCGCGCCCTGCTCCGGCGTCTTCGCCTCCTTCACCACGTCCACGRCTTCTTGGTCGCTCATCACGCCTGACACGCCGTCAGAGACTAATACCATGAAGGAATATTCTGCGGGGGAGAGCTCGAGGCGTGTGATCTCGGGCTCGGCGGATACACCGATCCGTTTCGAGCGCATGTCGCCGAAGGCGCGCGTGTTGGCCAGCCCGGACATGCGCTCTTCGCCGAAGGAGTCAGTGACGAATGTTGCGGCGTAGCGGCGGAGACGCGTGCCTTCGATTGGACTTGACGGGTGGTGGTTTGTTGTCAGGGGTTTGGCTAGGCCTGTTGCTGTGTCGCAGAGTAGGATCCGCGTGTCTCCCACGTGAGCTACTACGAGTGTAGAGGGAGAAGCGGGGTGCCAGAATGGTGTTGGAGTAGGAGTTGATATCATAGCCACGCTCGCCGTCGAGCCGCCCAGAAACCTTGTCGGGCCACCAATCCGCTTCTGCGARAGATGCGCGGGTTCCCCGAGGATGTCGTCTGCGTTCAGGGGCGCATCGGTATCATTGTTCTCCGGGTCAGGTTTGCGGGCCTGCGCTGTAACGAAGTCGAGGTCTGCTTTCAGAAAAGCGTACATGAGAACCGTCTCGATGGATATGGGTGTAGATGGCGGAGGCTCCTCGTTTGAGGGAGAGGACGYGGTGAAGAATTCAGGGCGGAAGCGGCGGAAGTAGCCGCCGACTGTGTCTTTCCATTGCGCGATGAGGGATTGCTCGAGCTCGATGGCTTTTGATTTGTTGGATTCGACGGCTTGTTGCTTCTCGCCTTCGAGTGCGGGCTCGTCGTCTGGCTCTATTAGGTTTCCGTTCTCGTCTTTCTCAGGGATGTTCATCTCGTCCTTCACCTCCTCCTCACTCTTCGTCTCCACTCGATCCAAACTCTCCCKCCCCTGGSTTCCCAATTCCCCTCCGTTTCCTCCTTTCTTCAGCGAACTACCCAGTTCAAACCGCCCCGCCGTCCGCTCCACATACCCATGCAGCTCCTCCCTCAAAAAATCACTACACTCATTCCCGCCATGCCCATCAAACACCCCAAAGTAAAACACCTGCGGGTCCCCCATCGCACTATCCGCACTCGTGCCTTCACCTCCATTTCCACCCATATTCTTCCCCCCGCTCCCAGTCCTACTCAGACTAATCGGTGCTCTTTTCGCAAACGCCGGGATCTCCAGCGTGCCCGCCTGGTACGTATCCTCATTATAAGGCCTTGTTCCTCGTGACACGCTGACGCCGAAATGGTGCTTGGCGGAGCGCAAAGGGATGCGCACGACGGTCAACTCGCGCGAGGCGCCGAGCAGAGCGGCCGGGGAGGCGGAAGGTCCCTTTTTAGGAGGCGTGTGCGGGGTCGACGCGGAGCGGGGGAGTTTGTGGTGTGGGCCGCTGGAGGAGCGGGAGTCGGGATGGAGGGATGAGGATGGGAGGTGGGTGACGAAATAGTCGTGGAAGTGCCTGCTTGGAGGTGTGTTTGGGTGTTGATGGTAGGGGTCTTTGGACCTGATTTTGCGGGTGAGGGATGAGGTGGGGAGGTGTGTAAGGACGTAGTCGTGGAGATGGCGTCTCTGCTCGCGAGGAGCTATTGGTCTCTGTAATCTATTGTTTCTGGRATGACAATCTGTTCGTGATACCTGGGTCCGTAGGCAACGTCTATGTGCCAAGTACGCTGTGTATCGGGGGATGTCGCGCCTTGATTTGCTTAGGAAGGAAGCAATGAAGTCTGCGCGAATCGTATTAGCTCAGATGTCTCATAGCAATCTGTAGAATATATTAAAGAGTACCGTAGCTGTCTGCCAGAGACCAGGGGCCTCTGYGTGTTGTGCCCGCCATGCTACAGATAGGGACAGCTGGCGAGGAGTACAGCTGCTRCAAACACCGCGACAGAATATGGCACAGAGCCAATCGAGAACAAAGCACTGGGCAATGACTGTGCCATCGGAGGGATGTGRGTCTTAGGACGCTCAGCCGCGTCGTCGTTCTTGTRGATTGAAGTTGGGATGCTGTTCTTCGGGTCGGGTGTAAGGATAAGATCAATAGTCGCGATAGATGTGTTCTAGCTGCCTAAAATAAGTTGTACGTGAAACCRCAAAGAGAGAAATCGCTTAGGAACACAAAGGATAGGAGCAACAAGATGTCATCGCTTGCAAAACCCAAATATATTCTCTAGAAACAAACATGTGCCGTCACGCGGGGGTAACGGCAAGCCCAGCACAGGGTTTTTTTATTTAATATTTAATAATAATAATATTATTATTATTATTAAAATAAAAAACGCTCCGCTGGCCCTCCGGGGGCCACTGCGTAGGGCTTATAAAGGGTTTTTATAAAAAATAATAAAAAATAATAAAATAATAAAAAATAATAAAATAATATAAAATAATAAAATAATAATAAAATAATAAAATAATATAAAATAATAAAATAATATAAAATAATAAAATAATAAAAAATAATAAAATAATAATAAAATAATAAAATAATATAAAATAATAAAATAATAATAAAATAATAAAATAATATAAAATAATAAAATAATATAAAATAATAAAATAATAAAGTAAAAACTAAATTATATATAAATTAAATCTTATATTTATTAGTTTTTAAAGTTTATAATAACAAAAACCAATTTAATATTTTATTTAATATTATAATTTAATAAATAAAAATTTAATTTTTTTAATTTTTTTATAATAATAATAATAAAATATTTGATTTTAATAATAATAATTATTAAATATTAAATATATAAATCTTTTTA
>QYSG01015013.1:0-13235 GCA_003988875.1 Lachnum nothofagi
TTATAGTAGCCGAGATGAGATAGAAGCAAGCCAATGGCAAGGGAGGCAAGAGTGGCTGAGGCCATAAGTGGAATGGAACAACCAAGTGTATGATTTCCCTTGAGTAATCCGTAGTATGGAAGGTAGGTGATATRTGCCGAGAGGGCCATAACAACAAAGGAGGCCGCTTCGTACCAGCCTACATTTGCCAGCGTACGAAAGTCGGTCGCGATCTCTGATACCGCGGCAGCTTTTGGATCAGCTTCGTGGTCCCGGCACCGAGGCAGACTCACCCAGAATACTGTCGCTCAGAGCAGTGATAAATGTTGCTAGAAAAAGCCCGAGAACAAGCARGATAGTCCTAGAATTTCCTAGGTATTCCGGCTCATCCCTCAAATCTTCTTCTCCTATTCTTGTCTCTCGATTAATAGTCCCCTTCGTAGGTTGAGCCCTAACGGCTGCCATTTCGATGACGGCCTAGCTCAAGCTTTCAGAAACATATATGGAGTACTTCTCCTTGATCCGCAAGATCATGTATAGCATGTAGTAAAATATGATAAAACAACTCTTTCATATGCTTTCTCTGAATACTTTTGAAGCGAGACGGAGTGAGGGTAGAATCTCGCTCTTATAATGACACGGAGAAATGTAACATTTCGAAGAGGAGTGAGGCTGCGATAGTAAAACCTGCTATACAGCACTATACTGAATTAAGAATTTGGGGTTGCAGCGCAGATGCATCAACTTCAGAAGGCTGAGCATAGCAAAGAGGAGGGAAGTCTGGCCCGTGCGGGCCCCATTTCGTGTCGCCCCAACCTCCTGGATTTCATCACCGCTCCTTGTTTTTCTGCGAGACTGTTGAACAGCGGCCTCGATGCTGAATCTATGTCATTTGTGTTCTTCATTGGATTGAACATGTCGGCCCTCTCTAGGCTCTTCGCGTCTGCCTCGATTTGATGCACCATTTCGCCGGTGGCGCGGCCCCTGGTTCGGTGAGCATCGTRGCCATTTCGGATTAGGTGTTCTCTTGGAAAGCTTCCAAAAATTCTTAGCATTCTATTTCCGAAATTTGATTCGTCAAAGAATCTGTACTACTATCTGACGGTATAGGTGGTTTTAAAACAGCTCGCAGCCAACATGTGACGTCGGCCGTCCGATAAATCCACCAAATGCCATCAAACTCGGGATTCGAGCTGCTTTGGCCCCAATTTGATTTTCCATGCATTGATGGATTGCTAATAATCTATAGAAAAATATTGTCACCGTCACACCTGAGGACGCAAAGATCTTCTACAACGATCTTTCATCAGCCAAAGGTGATGAATTGACAGCTCAGCTACTTCCTCAAAGTCTGGGGGKTTATTGCAGCACGGCAACTTACGCAGCTTGGAAGGATACTCCATCTACCTTCCTCGTTGGAGATATGGATCAGAGCTCAATCAATGCTGCGCTCGTCGATATGATGATCAAGGGTGCCTAGCAAGTGGTTCCGAGTGCTTTTGATGTCGTTGAACATTGCAAGAAAGGTGGCCATTGTCTCATGATCAGCCAGCCGGAGTGGACTTGCAACGCGTTGAGACGAGCTGCTGGGGAGAAAATTTGGGCCGATTGCTTGGAAATGGACTCTAGTGGTGGTTGGATTGCGCTCTTCGAAACCTGAAGATGCGCCCATAAGACGCGAAAGCAAGGGTTCGAAGCCGATTATCACACTCGCAGTGGTGTGATCCAGTTGTCTTTTGCTTTTGTCAATAGCCCACCGTGCATCCTGGCCAAGACCCTACTTAGTACAGCTCTGCCAACGTCCCAAAAGCAATGGAATATTGTCGATTGCGCTGTTCTATGTAGTTTCATGACACAAATAACTCGGATGTTGCTAATTTATCGTGCGTCGYGCTAGATGGTAATTTGACTTCGTGAACTCTATTCTAGAATGTGAAAGGGGAGGGTTACGACATAGGGGAGGAGTGGAAGACACTCGAGAACTACTGGACCATGAGCGGCACGATAGAGAGAGGATCTCAAAGCTCGAGTACAAGCACTTGGAAGTTGGGGTTGATAGAATGCAGTGTATGTTCAACGCTCATATATGCACATCGTTTCGCAAAGGTACAACGCCGTTGCTAGATCCTCGCTATAGCTATTAAAATCAGCTATACTCCTTCCATGAAGTCATATGATTGTTCTGGGAACAGTTGATCTAAGTGTTCCGGCCCAAGACATGCCGGAAATGCGTCGCCTAGATTGCTTCAGCCAAGATCTTTTCCGCTTGCCGGATGTTTCGATTTCGACGAATCTTTCGCATGAGCTGAATCTGGTTCGGTGCTCGAAAATGAGTCTAACTTCTTCGACCTAGCTGCCATTCCTCTGCTTGCGCCTCCGCCAGAGATTGACGCCAGTTCTGCATCGTCCAGCTAAATTGTCTCACCCGCGTCGAGGTTTTCCTCATTCACTGCATCGTGTCCGAAGACATATTGAGCATTCTCAGAGATCTGCGCAATATCGTTATTGAACTTTCGAGCCATGACCCTGTATCGGCTGTTGACAACGTCCGTATCAACATAGGTGCCTTTTAACCATCTCTCGYYCCCAAGCGCGTCGAATTGCTTCCGGCCGTGCAGGACTCGGCGGTTGTTGAAGATCACACATTCTCCTTCCTGGAGTTTGTATTCGAGCACGTGTTTGGGGCTTTCAACGCATTTTGCAAAAGCCCGGAAGGCGTCGAGGAACTGGGGTGCTTCTTCGCCCGTGCGTGGGAGGAGGAAGTTTGCTTGAAATGGAGGTGAGTAATTCATGAAGTCGATGAGAAGCCGCTCCTTATGGCCATTTCCTCTTGTGATTCGACCCTCGATGAGCGGGTGCACGTGGTAGTAATGCTCTCCCGCATTATCGTAGTGATAAGCAAGCGGTGTGTTCATAAGGATAGTTTTTTGAGGCGGAGTGAGACTACGAGCTGCTGCGAAAGCATCGGAAAACAATGATGCACCCCCTTCTGCGGTGTTCTTGAGGCAGTGTAGAAGCTGAAAGCCAGGGGGATCCGCCATGTATAAGAGATCCATATGTAGCCCGAGGTACTTGGCGGTATAGGCCACGTTTTTAGCATCCGGTACGGACTTGACGTCCCACGTCCGGCCGTAGAACGACTCACGAATATTGCCAATTCGGAGAGCGATGTCCTCTACTGACTTCTCTGACTCGGGCACGCCTCGAACGATCAACAAGCCATGTCTCAGCAACAACCATAAAGCCCTCCAGAGAGTTTTGTCGTCATTCATGTAGGCACCGAAATCGACATGTTCTAGKCTATTCTTCATTTCTGCCATTTTCCAATACTGCTCCACGACCTCTTTGCTACGATCGCGAGAAGTCGAGTCAAGTAGCCCTCTGTCCGCCAAAAGTTCTGAGTTGAAAAGCGAGACGTGATTCTTGAACCCAGATAGATCGTTGCCCCACGTGATTTGAATCTGTCCATCTCCAGTACTTCTCGCAGTTTTCACATAGATATCGGGAGATATGTCTGTTGTCTGGAAATTCTTTTGCCGGGTAGAAGAATCAACACACTGGGAACAGGTGCAAGCATCACGCAGCAAGGATGCAAAATACTTCGACTCCCCAATCTGCACAGATCGTCTAGTATTGGCGATTGAGACCTGAGGGTCGGGTACTGCTTCTAGACCGTCTCCAGTCTTACTGGGCTTGAAAGAACGTTCGGCAACGCCTCTTGTGAGAGGGATCGGCTCTTTGGCACCTTTCTTGGCGATTTCAGACAGTATGGAGCGGTCGTTAGTATCGAAGGGGCTGCCGAATGTCTGGGCGTAGCTTCGAGCCTGGTTCATCGAGACCGAGGAAGTGCTTTTTCTGTCGATCCTTTTGTTTCCCTTTGCCAGCTGTAGCAGCCTTAGCCGTGATCGAATTGGGAGCATTTTTTATCGTTGGAATCCCTCACGTGGAGGTTGTGTTCCGAAAATAGAGTGAGGTACAGTTAGATGGAAGCAGGACTGTCTATGCAGTYCTCTGCCCAGTGAGAGCTTTTGTTACCGGATCAGGAAGGAAAGTGAAAACATAGTGTTAGATTAAAATTCCGAGCAGTAGAATCTRGATGTGAACGTGTAGACTGAGAGAAATCGCGACGATGAGGACCCCTGAGCCGAGATCGAGGCTTTGCCCAAACCGGCCATGGCGGCGCATCAACCCGATGGTCTTGCAGCCTCACAAACAAAAGTTGACGACCCCGACAACAGAACCGCAAGATCCCTCAGACRGCGCGTTTTGGCAGGTGGTACGAACCAGCAGATGCATGTCGCCCAGCGGAGAGCATYTGAAGGATGAGGTACGTATTTTCCTCATTCCCGGTATCAATATCTATTCTAATCCGTTCCCAGGGTTCCAAATCCCAGGTCGTTATCGCTGGGGCTACGGCTGGATTGATAGCACGGGAAGCTCTCTCTATCTTCTCATAATGTAACTCTACTAATGTGAACTTCAGATTCGTCATAGCCCCTCTCGATGTTGTGAAAATACGTCTGCAATTGCAAACACACTCATTGTCTGATCCCCTCTCGCACCGGGATTTACGCGGTTCCCCGATATACAAAGGCACCCTGCCCACGATCAAGCATATTCTACGCGAAGAAGGGCTCACAGGACTATGGAAGGGCAATATCCCCGCGGAGCTGATGTACGTCTCGTACAGCGCTATTCAGTTCACAACGTACCGTTCTGTCACTCTGGGCTTGCAGACGGCGTTCGGGGAGAAGCGAATACCTGTGGCTGCGGAAAGCTTCATCGCCGGTGCGAGTGCGGGAGCGGTGGCGACTACGGCGACTTACCCTCTTGATCTGCTGCGGACTCGATTTGCTGCTCAGGGCATTGAGAAAGTCTATCCATCTCTTATCGGCTCGATTCGAGAGATCGCGCGGAGTGAGGGCCCTCGGGGATTCTTCCAAGGTATTGGTGCGGGTGTAGGACAGATCATTCCGTATATGGGCTTGTTCTTCGCCACGTACGAGACTCTGAGATTGCCAATGGGGACTGTGCAGTTGCCTTTYGGGTCTGGTGATGCTGCTGCTGGGATCATGGCTTCGGTCATCTCCAAGACGGGGGTATTTCCTCTCGATCTCATCCGGAAGCGGCTGCAAGTTCAAGGCCCAACGAGATCAAGATATGTGCACAAGAACATTCCAGCCTACAGGGGAGTTTTCAAGACCATGCGACAGATCTTCAGGGATGAGGGTGCAAGAGGTCTCTACCGGGGATTGACTGTTAGGTGAGGATCAATTAGCGTACTTGAAGTCTAACAACTAACAAATAGAAGTCTTTTCAAAGCTGCACCCGCAAGCGCTGTGATAATGTGGACTTATGAGAGAATACTGCGAGTTTTGCTAGACAAGGAAGCCGCTGTAAATGCTAGGAACGAGTGAAGAGCTCTGCTGACTCCTCGCACAACAACGCAATCATTGCAGACGAAGCTAGTGGATGTGCCCCTGCCAAGCAATTGGCAAACCCCTTTCCAGATGAAGCCACAGCACAAAAGATCTCCAAGAGCTCACTCACTCGGTTTTGTGCTGCARTGAGCTGAAATCTTGGCTTCCGACAGCAGACTGGACTTTTTCTCATTGTCTCAGAGGCAATGAGACAATGACGGAAGTCAAGAACGCTTAAGCAGCAGGGACACAGGAAAAGATACCTATAGAATAGAATAGATCCACTGTCTCAATACCTTTATCACAAACTTTAATTAGACCCCCACCTCCCATGGACTCCTGCATTGTCAGTGTCAGTGTCAGCGTCAGCCTTGCAGGCCAGCCTCGCATTGCCGCAGTGGGGCCGTGACTCTTTCGGGCCAAAGGAGCTTCCCAAACGGAAACATGCAACCACAATAAAGATGGGACCAGACACAACCCTTTAAACACTCATGCATCCCTTGGTCAGTTGCCGGCACCTCGTTACGTTACACGAATTGGAAGATGTCCATGATTCATGAAATAGCTTCATTCACCACCGTTCTGTGTGGTTTCCCTCATCTACAAAAACCTTTTGGCCCTRCGTGCTGGTAGTTTTGCATGTGATAGACCCCTGGACGATCATTACAACACCAACGCAAGCCGCCGCGCCAGAATGCAGCCGCCGATTGCCCCTCCACGAGTCGAGGAATTACTTGCTCCCCTCCTGGCATCTCTACCTGCTGCGTCAATTTCTCCAGAGCCTCCAAATGCTCTCCTACCTCTCCTGTCCCCAATTCTCCGCCAGAGAGTCCAGTTCCTGTCTGCGTCGAGCCAGGAACCCTGGCTGTCTCTGCTGTGTTGGGACAGCGCGAAGACCTCGCAGCTAGAGACAGCTGTCAAGAATGAGAGGCTCGAGCCGCATCCTGTGTCTGGGGAGGTCGAGGTAGACTGGGAATACGACGTCGACGTCAGGTACAAACGGATCGACCAAGAGACCCTCCAAGCCATGGCCTCCCTCCGCGATCTCGGACTCGACGTTAAGCTCGTCTACTGCATCAACGACCCAGCAGGCGGCTCCGACAGCTGGAGAATCGGAGAAGTGCTCGGCCTCGACCCCTCGACCTCATCCTGGGGCCAAACTGGCATCGGGCTTGCAGAAGAAGTGTACAAGACCTCACAGCCAGCCGCCCAACCGGCAAGCAGCAGCTTCTTCACACGCGCAGACGATGAAGACGATGACGACGATTACTGGGCCCAGTACGACAACACGCCTGCCCGCACACCTGCCCCAAAACAGCCCTCTCCCGCTCCTGTATCCCTCACGAACGGCCACAATTATACAAACGAAGCGGACTATTACTCACAATACGCGTCCGTGCAGCCCGCGATGGACAACCACGACCCCGACGAAGCCTCGCAAACAGTAGACATCGAGACCTCGCTCGGTCGCGACGAGATCACCAACGAGCTGCGGAACCACCTCGCTTCCACTGCCGCCCCGATTCCCACCTCCGAACCCATAACTACTCTCCTCTCCCAAGACCAACAACAGCACCTTGCCGACCTCGCACAGCCCCGCCCCGGCTCCAGCACAGGCAGCAGCGGCAGCGACACCGTGGCCCGCCTCGAGCGCCGCGCTGCGAGAAGAGAGCAGAACGAGGTGGGCATCAAGCAGCATATCAGCACGAGTATGAAGAGCTTATATCGCCTGGCGAGGGGAGCGGGGATCGAGAGGGCGGAGTTTGAGAGGTTGGTGAGGACGGAGCTGGATGTTTTGGGGATGTTAGATGAGGATGATTGATTAGGTTGGGAGAATGGATTTTTGGTGATGGATGGATGGCATGGATGGCGTAGCGTTGATATGTATAATGACATTTTCGATRATGAGCAATATTGCAATATTCATGRCKGGGCGTTTTGGGGCATTTTTTTGGGAAGCATTTATGGTACATAGTGAGGCATAGTCGGACATCTGAATGAAAAGTGTGTATATAGGTGCGAGYGTAGTTTGGTTCTTTCTGCTTCATTGTCTTTGACTGAGATGCCMCAATGCTCTGCGGTTCTTGTAAGCCCAAGTGGGCTGTCCTTGCTATCTACTTGTTTCAAATTTGGTCTGTCTCGCTCGATTTTGCTAGGCCATGTCTGCCCCTAAGATTAGTAGTCTTACAGGAACTTTACTCGCTCGGAGCGCTCCAGCTTGCAATGTTAACAGCGAGTGAGCACGTGTCTTCATCGGCTTTTCCTCTGTTTAATCCCTCAGTCACGATATCAACTCACACCATATCGTCTGGGCTATCAATGGGAGTCACGTTTTCCTCCTATGTTGCTTTTGAGCCCCCCATTCACTTTGAGATTCCAGAAGTCTCAAGAGGTCTTCACACGTCGATACGTGTGGCTGCATTTGGGATATCTTTCAACTCCAGCATCCCCATCTTCATTTGTGGCAGGTATGACTTCACCAGCGCCCGCAAGCCAGACGGCATCTGGTGTCCTTCCTCGAAACCCCACYTGCATCGTCTGCGGAGAGGCTGCACCTATTGAATGCCGAAATTGTAATGCAGCACATTAATACTGCTCTGTGCAATACAAAGATGCCGATSATTCGATCYAYTCCTTTTTCTGCTGGCAGGCGCAAAGAATATTTGCTGCTGCTGAGGAACAGAAAGTCCAAGYCCTGCTTCTGATTCCTGGTATTYATTCGGGCCCACGCTTGGAACGYGTGAGAGCGGAGGATGAACTTGTGATGGCAAAGCAGTGGGTGGGTGAACGACCTGAGTTTARAACTATTGATTATAATAGAGTCCGTGATCGTGCTCTCTCGTCTCCGATACACTGTTACTTCYAGCGAAGTGGTGCTGGCTATAAAGAGACGAATGTCCTTGSGAGAGAATTGGTCCTGAAGAGCAAGCGTTGGGAAGATGTGCCATTGACTGCTYACGGGCGGGTTATACTTTCTTCTTGGATGCAATGTGAAAACATCTGGCTCACTCCATCTGCACAGCAACTCCGCACGTCGCGGCCTCATCTACATCAGCAAAGATCTAACCACTGGCGAGCCACGAGACTTCACATTCGAAGATCTCCGGCACATAGTTGACTACCTATCAGTGAACACTAGCCTACACTCATTCAGTCCCGAAGTCTTCGCCTCACGAGCTCGGAAAATCAAAGGCGTCAGACTCCACGCCCAAGGGACCCAAGAACCACAATTCATCGACGTCGGCTACCCCCAAGACCACCTAATCTTCACCTTGAAACTCGACAAGGCAGACGTTCCCCTCTTCTCTGTCTTCGACATGCTCAGTCTCCCGCTCCTCATCTTCGTGCACCAACGCTCTCAAGCCCTCGAAGACGCTGCTGGTTCAATTTGTCTCCATCCAAAGCTCACCTCTYTCTACAAATGTCTCGGTATCGGAGAAGATCCGTTTTTGCCAGCTATTGATACGAGGAAGGTGCYRGATGTCAATTTCGCCCGCGCGGATGCCAGGGATCTGAATAAGCACCACATGGCTGCGCTTTGGAGCTTTGTGAGTAAGGARATTGTGCCGGTGCRTGAGAGTCATCTGCYGGAGAGGGAAAGGGGTGTGAGGCTTGCTCGGACTGCCACAGAAGCMAAATTCAAGCGGTTTKGGAGGGGTGAGGGATGAGGCAGGGATAATCAGCCAAGTCCGTATGAAGTATGAACGTGGTTTCTTTAGTATTGGAAGAGCTCAAGGTGACCGGCTTGACTCAAGGTCTTATGTTATGGAAGCTATGGGAGASTCGGAACTTCTATCAGACGTCTTTTGAAACTTTGACTGGCGCATAGGAAAGAGTACCAGAGAGCTTGAGATTCATAGGGCGCAAGCTCTGRTTCCCCCAAAACAGTTGCAAACGCCCTGTRGCTGGATATCTCAYGCTMTGACTCATTTTCTCAATGARCCAAYAGCGAGTGGTGGACGGAAGGTAAAGCTGGAGGTTGGGTGGATCACGGGAAGCTGCATCCCGACCACCTTGCTCCCACCACTTGTAATTCTCCTGATATTATATTGCCGCTCACCGTTTTCAAATCAAATTAGCTTATGCGTATCGATCCTAGACTTCCCAGTGTGCTTGCTTTGCTGTGAACAATTTCCATGCTGGCGAAGCCTCGACGCCTGTGTAACCCCCGAATTTGGGCCACGAATCAAAGACCTGCGTGTACTTGAACACCCCTTTCGCACCGATGCAGTTGCAGAAGAAGTAGAGATGATTTGTGTGTTCGGGAATTCGTCTGCCAGGGTATTCGTGCCGCTCTATGCTAGAAATATCAACATGAACGCCAAGCTTTGCCTTTGCCTTGTGGTTGCCCATGTGAATTCGAGCAACTGAGAAATTGCTAGACCTACTGCAACAGTGAATGCCCTCGACTTTTTCGCCTCTTCAATTTTTCCTTCCAATGTAACAATGACCTCTCCTTTCCTCCCTCGAAAGCCAATCTCTACGACTCTCTCGCYTCTTCACTCTTTCTTTTCCAATGGAAGAATAACACCTCCTTCCCTCCCTCAAAAACCAACATCAACGGCTCTCATGGCATCCGCGCCCTATTCTACAGCAGTACAACAGCTGCCGCTGCCGCCGGTATGCAAATTCYCCGAGTATTTCTTCCCYTGTTTGTAGAAAATCCGGAGTATTTGGAACTCGAATTTCCTAGAGTCACTATCTCAGGAGTTTTGAAACCTTCAAATATTGCGAATACTTAGATTTATCYCTTGGCCAGGTATAATAATGCTGACTCGGAGAGTATGCAGGTCCACACGAGYGTCTGCATCGTGTGCAACGAYCCAGCTCCTCTGACATGCACAGGCTGCTCCGAGGCCAGATACTGCAGCGTYGAATGCCAACTCACAGACTGGAAGATCCACAAGCTTCTCTGCAGCCCACTAAACACGTTCAACAAGACTTCTCCAGGACCGTCGTTCCGTCGCTGCCTGCACTTTTCAGCAAGCGACGAGTTGCCCCRATGGGTATGGGTCGAGTTCGAAGGCCCGAGAGAAAACATGGTCGGACCCGAGAGCTTCGTAGGAAAACGCTACATGCGCCGAACCATCCCCGTCAATCCCGTTCGAGACCGCAAGCCCACCGGCACCATCGTGACCTTCCGTGCGAGCGAGAAGCATGACCCGGAGAACAAGTGCATGTCCGCGCTCATGCTTGTTTGCAAGAAGTGGCACGAGCCTCAATTTCCCTTTTCAGAGACAAAGTCAGTAGCTTTTGCCGCGCATCTCAAACGGCTCTTTCAGTTTGAGACACCCGATATGGYCACAACATACAGACGGAAATCCGGCTGACGAGCTTCTTCATCCAGGCATTYGTGGAAAGGCAACATGCTCTGYATCGCGCAGAACGAGGATAACACGCACCGGCACCTCACGCCCGCTGACTTCCGTGACATCGCCGACTACTTCAGCATCTATAGTCGCGCCGTGCTTAACGGGCAGCCGCTCGGCCACGCTCGGGACTTCCCTAAGCGCGCAGCTAAGCTCAAGGGTGTCCATTTGCATGCTCGCCAGACTGAAAACATCTCCTACAAGTCTGCTGCGTATCCCCAGGACTTTGAGAATTTTCAGAAGATGCTGCTRTCTGAGTGCCTAGGTTTTGATTTGTATATGTGTAGGATTCAGGGCGACAGAGCGCTGCAGGACGACAAAACGGCGCTGCCGCTGAGAAAAGATGTCCAGGGGATTGTGAACGTGCTTGCGCTGCCCGAGAGGAGTAGGTATATACCCGGCACGGCGAAGAAGCAGCTCGATATACATTTTGTGCGCTTGGATAGGAAGGAGTTGAAGGTCGAGCATATGCAGGCGCTGTGTGGATTCGCGGTAGGTTCCGTTGTCCCGGAAACTCTGAGACATTCAAATGTTTCCAAGTTCTCGAAAATTTCTTAATAGAGCAATGTTGACTTCTTGCAGTGGGAAATTTGGCACGTGTTGGAGAAAGAGTGGGAGAAGCCGGRCTTGAGGGAACGAGTGGAGGATTTAGCGACGGATGACAATGCATGTATATTTCCTGGGTATTCATTTCCTTATATAAAGAGTTRGGCTTCGCTGTTCCCGAGCAAGTGCTTTACTGAGTCTCAATACCATGCCTTTTGAACGTCTCAATCCACCTGAGACATTCTAAATACGGTTTCGAAGTGCTCGTACTCTCTCAATGCTCCAAAAGTATCCCTTGATGAAGCAATTCTAACTTCAATTTTGTGCAGTGGAAGGCATTTTGGGGGGAGTTTAAGAAGGAGAAGAGATGGGGTGAGAGTGTGAGGCCGCCGTGGGAGGGTTGATTGTTTTTGGRGCTGTGAGTTGATATACATTGCCTTTGAACCTACTGTTTGGATAAGTAGCAGTTCCTCTGAAGCAATAAATAGAGTTCGTAAATGGTGATAAGACAATTCGTTGTTCTGAATTGTKGGGTATTACGTGAAGCAAAATCAGGAGTGAATGAACCTCTCCAAGTGGTGCTCCACAGCCTTTAAAACACGCCGCAGCTTGCGTGAACAAAAAAGACAGAAAAGGTAATGAATTGGGAGCAATCTTATATATCACAACTATCTAGCAAAGACGTAGGGAATTGGTTGATCATTAACGCTTTGTACATTTTTAAAAGAAGAAACGCAAGTAGAGCAACGCGCTAAGCTGTCTCGATCTCGTGAGGAAATTGATTGCACTTTTGACGTAGGGTATGCATTTAGAAAAAAAATTCGTAGCTCAGAATCTTCCACACTGTAATAGTCAAGGTGGAGTCTCAATGTGATCTTCAGATCCGCAGGGTTGAAATGTGTGTAGCTCTGAAAAGGATCGAAAATTTGTGGAATAGAAAAGCTAATTGATGTGGTGTGAAAGTCCAGAGCACAGGCTTTCCCGATCTCTAGCATCTTTGGCAGTATGATGCTACGRAGGYGAGAGAGGCAGCTTGGGGGGTGAAGGCCAATGTCAATCGATAGAGGGCCTTCTATTAGTCCAAGATCTGGATTCAGGTCTGGTTGATAGACYCAAAGCAGGAGAACACTGCAGCTAGACATCATACGGACTTGGAATCCTCGGGTGCTTATAGTTCTCCTTCCAAAACTCTTCAAAAGCTGCCCAATTTGGTTCCCCATTCTGTAACTCAACGAGTTCTCCCCGCAGATAGGCAAAGACAGTATGCGTGTAAATAATATCAAAGTCTTTACCATCCGCCCTAGCGAAGTTAATATAAAGAAACTTCCTGTTATTAATACTAAGATCTACGTTACRGAAAAGTATAATGGCAAGATAACGGTAAACAGACATAATCTATACAAGGAAAGGTATAGCGAGGGCCGACTTTTCAACACCGTGATTGCAGGGCTATTCGTCACTGATCAGCGGTAAGCCAACCATATCATTTGCAGCAGAGTGAAAGATCGATCCGGTGGTCTTTTGAATATTAGATAGCAGTGAACTTGATACAATTGTCTCCAATAAAATGGACTTTGACTCCTTAAACTTTCCTGGCACGTTCCTCCTTGACTTTAGTATCGCGCGAATGAAACTTCGTGTTGACAGATTCGTAGTCAACAATATGGTGGTAATTCTCAAAAGTCAAATCTCGGAATCCTTTGCTGCCCGGGCGTGTCTTGCCAATTAACACAACATCTCCCCAAGCATAACCCCTATATCACAAGCGTCAGYCACGAAAGCTTCCAAGGTCCCGAAAGACAGCCAAACCATACCTATCACTTCGATTACAAATCGAGATATTTTCCTGATGCTTACATTCATGAAGAATGGTTGTCATTTTCGAATTAATCCGCCTGGTGCCATCTGAGTTATTTTCATA
>QYSG01015024.1:0-23887 GCA_003988875.1 Lachnum nothofagi
ATATTCGGCCGGAATCTCTCAACTGTGATCTCATCCACGCCCTTCTCCCTCAACCGCTCATTAAGCTCCTCCAAGCTCGCCTCATTTGCAATCAAAATCGGCAACACATCTGGGAAATTGGTATATTGCTCTCGTCCGAGAACATCCGGTGCGCCGTTTCCTCTCAGGACACGGGGAGTCGGCCCTTAGAAAACAAGCTTGACTGATTTCTTGAAGAATTCGGTGAAGTCTGAGTYAGTCTCATCTTTGTACACATACCCAATCAGTATCATACTCCCAGATATCCACATGCGTCAGCATCGTATTCTGATCCAGCCACTGCTGCGTTGGGCGCGCCGGCACCATGACCTTCTTATCCGTATTGCGAATACTAATGACAAGGAACTCATCGTCCTCGCTGCCGGAATCAGGATTCGCTGCAGTGGCGAAGGCTGTGTCGATGAGCGTGAGCTCCGAGATGTCGCGGATAGTGATGAATTTGCTGGAGCAGCCAYCGACGAACATCCATCGCCTGTCGAGGCCCAGGCCGCTTTTGGTGAGGATGGATTTCTTGACTTTGATGCCCCGGCAGGATTTGATGGGGTAGATACGTAGCTGGGAGATCGAGGTCACGGCTTTGGGGATGGGGGCGAAGGGGTTGAGTGGGGTCACCGTATCGTGGTGATTGGCAAAGAAGGTGATTTGATGTCTCACCTTCTTTGAAAAATTGCTATAAGGTGGTTCGTACTCTTGATTGGGATAAGGCTTTATCAAGTCCGGAGTATGGTGCAAGGGAGAGTTCACGTTGAGAATGGTCATGTGAGATAATAATGGTTCGCATTATTTTGAGGGGTTGAAGGAGACAAGGAGACTATTCTACAGAGGTGACGTCAATCTAGGTTCGAGCGATACATCCCCATTCGCATCRTTTCATCGCTTCCAACTCGCGAGGGTTCCAGTACCCAATTATCATCCAGTTATCAGAATGAATATGTAGGGGTAGTATTAGTGCTTTTTATGCAATCCATCCCCCTCTTCTCTCCGAATCTTCTTTTCAAGGCCCAACATCTCGTCATCCATCCCAAACAACTTCAAGAATTCTTCCTCGTCATAATCGCCAACAGGATTCGTCGGTTCTTGGCCCATTTCCATTTCCCATTCTCGAACTCGGTTTTCTCCGTACATCCGTCGAGCGGCGTCACCATTGGATGCATCTGCATCTGCATCTGCATTCACGGGTGGACATGGGGGTTTTTGCCAGGCTAAGCGCTTCGTTGCAACCATCTTGATATCTCGATTGAGATGTAGTTCCACAATTGGGTTCCAGTATGCTCTGTATGCGGAAAATTCAGGGTCGATCAATTCGATACAAAATACTCTACCTTTTGTATCATTATAGTCTCTGAGCTCGTTGAACGTTCTCCACACGGCTCGGCGGCCCTCYTCCCAAATCGGATCTTCACTCAAGGCCCTATGCAATTCGGACTCACTCCATTCGTTGTCCTCTGTCGCGATGCCTATGAATATATCGTAAATGAGCTGGTGGAGATTTTTCAGAGTACCGATCTTGATCTCTGGCGTCGCTTGGTCCCATTGACATCGTTCTACCCATCAAGTTAGTATGGCTTTATGAAGATCATGAAAGAGCTTCAGAACTAGAAAAGGCGAAAAGAACCGAGCCCTTCAGCACCAAGAAAATAAGGGCACAATTTGACATACCAAAAATCGGGAGAGGGGTTATGAGAGATGTGATCCTGTCCGTCTGACGCTTCACACTCGCAATACGGTGTTTGTGTTGATCCACTGGAAGGGCGCTGGTTAAGTTAAGCCAATTCTTGATGYTCGTAGCCATCCAGAATTGGACTCGGAGTAGGTACTCATATTCGATGTCGAAAAAGCGTTCAGAATCACCACAAAAGACCAGGGGCGGCGGCGGGTCCTTGTGGTCCTCATCTTCTAGTCGTCCCGCAATTTTTGGTTGTTTATTTCCATRGGACTGTATTGGCGTATAGCCCCCCGGTCGTGGGAGAAGTTGCGGGTGCCATTTCTTGAACGTCTGTGGAGCAGGTGACCCTGCAGATTCGAGTTGAGAAGGGGGCGCCTGCTCGGGCAGGAAGATCTTATCAAACCGGCACATGGCAGTTACTGGGGTGCTGATGGAGATGGATCGCTTTGAAAAGGTAAGCAAGTCCTCAGATGCGTGGCCGTCGAACTTCTCGTCCAATGTGGAATTTTGTGCGAAATGACCTTGGCCGTCGTTGCCTATGGACTCTATGGGGTTGATGAAACTGCTGTATTTAGGAATATTCTTCCAAAAAAAGTATTTGAGAAGAAGAATTTGGTGATTGGCTAAATTTGTGTACAGACGACACGATCYTGTGTTAGATAGATACTGGGACCAAAGAGGTGGCCAGTGGGGAGGTGGCCGCCTTTGATTTCCGAGAAATTTGCGTTAAGGTAGGAGATTGGAGAAAGGGAGGAGCTTTTGGGGATATGAATCTAAGTCCTRCCAAAATTCGAGCCCTGAAGGTGTGGAAAGAACGGGTTGGACTTATCTCGGGGGAACAGGGACTGGGGACGCACGTTTTCTTCCACCAAGTTGGCGCGCGGTACCACAGAGCGTGGAATCATCATTAATGATTAATGATACCTACTTGATACCAGAAAGACATCTAACGATTCTAAATGTTATGACGGTGAAGTCTGTTCGAATGATCAAAGAAGGCACAAGTGACGACAAGAACGACGTCAGAAATACTCTTTCCTTCTTGACGCATTTCCAAGCGCAGAACCACCACAGACATTGGAAGCAGCAATCTTGATATTGGAAACAAACTAAGAGCAAATACTGTAAATCGCCATGAGCCTTAAGAAATTCCACAAAAACGACATTTTTGACACCTTAGAACCTTTTGGTAGCGCACGTAATGAAATATTGGCTGTGGCAGTAGAAAAAYAGGCTACCGATAGGTCTCTCCTCATAGAAGACCATCACCTTTAGCAGATTCAAGGTAAATGTGGCAGGACAATTCATATAGCCATGGAATCGGAAAAGGAAAAGACATAGCCAAAGGTAAAGTGTCAAGGTGGCTGG
The DNA here is from genome assembly GCA_003988875.1 of Lachnum nothofagi. Lineage (NCBI taxonomy): Eukaryota > Fungi > Ascomycota > Leotiomycetes > Helotiales > Lachnaceae > Lachnum > Lachnum nothofagi. Next base: position 3,074 of record QYSG01015024.1, read on the forward strand.
GAGTGAAGTCGTCGTCGTCCCCGACGGAGAAACAAAAATCCAGACCCCTGCAAGAAAACATCCTGCCCCTCACCTCCATCCAGCGTTGTGATCATTCAGAAACCGCTCCCCGCCTCCACCTCCAACCCAAAGCTACAGTATGGCTTCGCCATCTAGAGTACGAATTCTGCCTCTCGCGGACTTCAAACCCTTCTCCTCGTCCCGCGCCTGGGTCTCAATCCCCAACCCGAACGGCCTGCCCCTCATCGCAACCGCTACCTCTGACAAAACCGCTCGCGTTTACTCCCTCAGAAACTTCACATTGCATTCTACCCTCGAAGGCGGACACTCTCGCTCTGTACGAAGCGTGGCATGGAAACCGACTGTGAAAAATAATGGCGTGCTGAGTATTGCGACTGGGAGCTTTGATGCGACGATGGGAATTTGGAAGCGGACAGAGGAGGTGACCACAGGTGAGGAGGATGGCGCAGTCGAGATAGAGATCTCGGGGTCTGGAGAGGTGAAAGCGCCGCCTAAGATACAGTATGGAGGGAATGAAAATGCAGATGACGAGGATCAAGATTGGGAGTTTGCTATAGTGCTCGAGGGACACGATTCCGAGGTCAAGACGGTCGCTTACTCACCGTCAGGGCAATGGCTTGCGAGTTGTTCGAGGGACAAGAGTATATGGATCTGGGAGGAGATTGGGGACGAAGGTGACGATGAGTTCGAGACTGTAGCGGTACTGCAGGAACATGATGCCGATGTCAAATGTGTCAGCTGGCGGAAAGATGATGGCAATGGCGAGGTTCTGGCAAGCGCAAGTTACGACGATACGATACGATTTTGGAAAGGCGATGATGACGGAGAATGGAGCCAGATAGCCCTTTTACAAGGGCACGAGGGCACAGTATGGAGCTTAGATTGGGAGCCGGAGGTAAGCCAGAAGATGTTTGCTCCTGGCTCGGATGCGGATGAATATAAGCGCCAAACTCCACGCCTTCTATCCTCCTCTGCAGACTGCAGCATAAAAGTCTGGTCAAAAACGCCTTCCCCTCCCCCGCCAAATCGACCTTCTTACTTCAATTCCGGCATACCTTCAACGATGCGRCCTCCTCCCACRAATGAGACCTGGGAATGTACGGCTACGCTTCCGACAGCCCATGACTTGCCAGTATACTCAATTAGCTGGAGTAAGAAGAGTGGGAAAGTTGTGTCTACGGGAGGTGATGGGAAAGTAGTCATCTACGAAGAAGTGRCTAAGGGACGGAGCTCAGTAGGCGGAGAAATAGAAAGAAAATGGGCGATATTGGGCGTATTAGAAGGAGCACATGGGCCCTATGAGATCAATCATGTAACATGGTGTGCCCGTTTTGACCCCGGAAAGAAGTGCGAAGGCGAGGAAATGATCGTAACGACAGGAGATGATGGAGCCGTCAGGGCATGGGCCGTTGAGGATGTAATAGAGGGAGGAGGCCAAACCGTGGATCCGGATGCCATGAAAGGAGTTTCGGTGGCGGTTCGGTAGTCAACGATCCTCGAACGAGTGTACATTACGAACGGGATTTTGCATAGCGTGGCGCTCAGGATTGCATATAGATGGATAAGGATTATTCTACGAGTGCAAGAGTTGGCACTAGAATGGTTTCACAGACATTTTGGAGGAGCCATGGTGGATGCTGATGTTGGAGTCGATCGAGAGTGGCATCTTTCAGTGGAAAGTTGATGATGTCTCAATCATTGACCAACATCAAATATACCGCATTGAGAATGGGTACACGGCATGTTCCCAACAACGATCACCCGGTAATTTGGAGGTCATCTACGAGATCATCAGAATTATCAGGTGTTTGGTCACTTAATCGCTCTGTTACCCGGCTAAGTAGGGGGGAACCTTCCGTCGCGTACGGGCCGGTGCGGATGTACAGCAGTTGGAATGACTTCGGTTCTCGGATCTCGAATAACAGGTACGATGTGCAACAAACTGCTRGGAATGGGAAGCCACGCCGCCTCCTGACATCTTGCAGATGCAGTGAGCTTCCTACGCAATATCTCGACACGGTGTCAATTGAACAAGGAGCGAATGAGCGTAGAGCTCGAAGTTGCTGTACCCATCGCACGTAAGTCTTGGATATGTTCGAAAAGAAGTAATGCATTCAGGGATCAAGGAAACTATGACAGTCCAAATTCTGCTATATCTCCTATAAAGAATATATAGTCATTTGCCCTGTATATCCCATGTTATTGTCGTCTCTAGTAAGGCTTCCAATGTGCCTTGCMGCCAGGTCTGCCCATCTCCAATTCCCGATCAAAGAAACCGAGATATCTATACGAAGTGCAACAAATGCAAGGAATGGGACCATTTTCTCATGCTATTTTCATACAAAGCCCCATCCCGGATTTCGTTGCATGTCGCAAGTACTCGGGTTCCAAAATCGGGACTTTATTGGACCCCCTTTTTTTCTCGGCGACCGCCGACTTGATAGCGAGATAGCAAATTCCATACTCAACCCCTTCAAAACTGCTTCTTTCCATCAATTTGGTCTTTTGAACTCAATTTTTTGAGGTTTAAAAGCCGCCGAGACGGTCTCTAGTAGCGCTGCCCGCGAAATTAAGGGTCGACGGCCATCACTTTTCACYTCCGCTACACAAGCGTTGGTGGGCAAAAGAGCCAATCTCGTCGCGCATCACGTTTCTTCCCGAGATCCCTTGCCGCCTGCGGCCAAGTCTGCGAAGTGCAACAAAATCCCGAACTTCATCGCATAGCGCGTCTGTGAAGCCGTGGCGGAGTTGTCACAGCCTTGCCGGTCGGTCGGGTGCAAGTGCGACTGGTACACTGGTTTGGGGGCCGAATTTCGAGGGCAGTTTATTTYAAGGTAATTTTTGTAACCGGCAGTTTAGGATCTTTGTGGCACAGCTTTGCCGGTCGGCAATGCTGACGCCTTGATTGGTCTCAATGATTTTCACAGGTCCATTCCTGGTCTGGGAGCTGTCGGTGTAACGCCACCAGACGCTGGCATAGATCTCACGCGACTTCTGGAAGGACTTTCTTGAGCTCAATACCTTATCTATCTGATCCGGAAAGTAGTCCAATTGCTTCTGCATAGCGCACGACAGAATACAGATCAGTTCTCTTGCTTTGAAAAATATGGCGATTAATAATTCTCCTTGTGGTAATGTCCGGGGATTCGCATAGCGCAGAGCATAGGACCAAAGTCTCTTGTRCCCACCTCCAACCGCCAGGTTTTGTTGATTGAACTATCAGTTACCAACATTACTAGGCTCTGAATACATCTGAGAGTTACTTGAATCACGAGTAGAATGGAAGTGTCTTTGGCTTGAATACGTACCAAAGAACCCAATCTTCCTTACCCAAAGACCTCGATCTGTGGTCAAATCTCAAGATCCCCTTCTATGAGCTTTTCTCGCCCAATCAATCAAACTCCTTGAGTTCATTYCAAATCATTTTCCTCTTTTGGACATCTTTGCAATCTTCAATACGACCMAACCTGGCGGTGTATATGCGCTATGAACGCCACCTTTGACCGCCTCGACCACGGATACCGGCAAGATATAGCGAAACGGTATAGCCCTACTATCTTGGAACAGGAGATTATAACGGAGTGGCGAAAGATGGCAACATCCGGAAAACTTCGAGGAGATTGCGAGAGATCGTGTTCGGAAAGGCAATTTCCACGGGTATGRTAYAACCGTTCGGGCYYATGAGATGACTTCCTAAGGAAYAACAGGAATCCTTTCTCYTCCTTATRTCATAAAAATCTATGGATACTACCACATCTTCACAGCTTGATCGTTTGGAAATTTAAATCTTAGCACTGGTTGCACGGAAAGGAAGCAAAATGAAAATCTACTGTAKTATGTCTTGAACAGCTACTAATATTACTCCAACGTCAATAATTGGAGAACATTTGAGCCATATCCGCATCATCCTACAAAAATCCCTGAGAYTTCCAGRTAGCTTCATTCTCTTAAGGACCTCGATAGCATGTTACTACTCTTCTTGGTCACAGATTTGGCAACAATATATTGAAGTAAACACATGATAAGTGGTGCTGGCGTCTGAAAATGTAGCAAGGCATGTTTATGGCCTTAGAATCAACCAGGTTTTTTCAGAGATCATCGCAAAGTAATTTGGCTCCCTCATCTACTTTTCAATAGCGCTTATGCATACAATAGCGCAGGAACCTACCTGTTGGGAGCTACAACATTGGCTGTGTTGGATACTATGAATTCCGGATGCCCAACGCCACCAACGGCACAGCATTTCCGGCCGGAAAAGAATGCGAATTGCAACAAAATTTTGAACATTGTCTTGAATACTAAATCAAGAAGCGGTGACAAAGATCGTGGCGTGAGTTACGGAACGATTACAATTCACGAAGTGAGTTCCAAAAGGAGAAATCGAGCCGTATGCAATGCTACCTTTCCCCTGTCGCTACGTGTAGGCCTTTACAGGATTGAGAAGTTTTATTCACCTCTTTGAAATGCCATGASTATCTTTTTGTTTGGCCTCTTGTTATCCTTCATACGAATACGATGTAGAATCACACGTTGAACAAGCCGCCGGAGTCATCAAATCYGAGTTCGGTTCGGTCCGCCGCCACAATGAGAGCGCTGCAAGTAAGCCAATCTCATCCACCAAAATTAGCAATGATAAACGTGATCATGGATTTGAAAGGGACACTGACACTGCCGAATTCCRAAGCAGAGTCGCTGGTTTAAGCTCCAGACTCGGACTCTCCATCTAGTGTTCGCTGTCATATTGTCAGCGASTCAGGCCCCCTTTTTAGCAACACGGCAAGGCATGACTCGGACTCACCTAAGCCCTCGATAGTCGAGACACAAGACCATAGTCAGCCAARAGCTGGAGAGTCTCTTAAGCCGCAAGCCTCTTGAAATACCGAGAATTTCACCACCCTATCCAGATAGACTCAGCCTCAAATGTGGTCGAGTCAATCGGCGGCTCCGGGCCTGACTCAGGCCTCCTTTCCCCAGATGTCGGACGCAAGCACGCAAGCGGTTCCAGGTTTGAGATATACCAAATCCTTCAGCCGCGTGCTAGCCAAGAGAACTCAATCTCATCATGTTCCCTGTATAACAACACAGGGAGTACCCGAGGTCAGGGCTCGGTGAAGTGAAAATACCGAAATATGACACCATAAATGCCACGATAGATCCATTCCCCCGCGGAGYAGAGGGACATTCCATATCATACGACTTGTCACGACTCGGAGCCGGCRCCTAGGTACCTCCTGAAGTCAATGGTAGTGGATGTGTACCATATTGAAAGGCAATGCCACAAGCACACTTGAGTAGGAAAATCTCCTGAGGTTAACTTCCACTACGCTGGTCCCTGGGAAAGTGTCCCTTTGCACAAGCCGCCTGATTCTAGGCCTCCATAAAGCGTGATGCTGCCTGCCCTCGGACCCGACTCTCCGCTGCCTAGAGTGTCGTTCTTCATCAAGCACGCCATCTCAGTAGATAGACTGGACCATGACTCTCTGATTTAGAGGTGTGAGTAAGTACACAAGCCGAGGAATTTCGGCAGTTTTACCATGAGTTGGGGCTCGAAATCGAAGACAACTTCAACGTGATTGTGGAGTTCGCCACCGGTCGATGGGTAGGTGAAGTTAGGACGAGGCCTCGTTTAGGGAAGCGACACACCTACCGCCAACCAATATCTTACCGGTATGCAATAGCAAGATATTTCACTTGGAAAACTTAGTAGATTAATTCATATCACGAACGAAGTAGAACAATTYTGGGCAGGTAATATATATTATATTTTATATTTCCCCGCTCTCATATGCTCTCAAGGTCGCTCACAAGCTCGCTCGCTCGCTCACTCGAGTACCCAAAACGCCACGCAATGTAAAAGCTCATCTTTCATCTCTTGCGGCTCGTAAGTCGCAAGTCCCCAACGCCAAACAAGGATCAAAACACACTCGCCCAAATTTCCCCTTTTCAATATGATATGCATGCTATCCTTCCTTCCCTAGTTCCCCATGCCGAATGTAAAATTGCACTTGTCGCCCGAGGGACATAGTGCCAGTCAAAGTGAAGTAATGACAAAGGTGTCTTAGAGAAGCCCAAAAATCCCAACGCCACTAATGCCCAAAGCCAAGCCATATTTTGAACCCCCAGAGATCGCAACGCCACGCTCACGCAGATGTAGTCGGACATGTACTGTCCGGGCTCATGGCGCCCTGTGCGAACGCGTTGATCGTGCTTGGAAGCGGCGGGACAGCGTCGTCCACAGACCCGCGCCTCGATCCAGAAAGATTCAATACCCGATGCAACAAGCTTTTGCGCCTACTGTCCCCCGCTCCTTTATTATTATAGTCGTRAACCCCACCACGTGTGYGGCTCCGACTATTACTGCGTCGACCAATCTCGTGTTCCCAGGCAAGACTATTTTCAATAGTCTCCTTGCGCTCGAGCTCTTCCTCCCAGCCGTAGACGTCTGCGCTGCCTGTCGTCGTCGCAGATTGGATGGACCCGACAGAGGACATCATGCTGGCCGCGGAGCTAGCTACGCTGGTATCAACGGTCAAAGCTCCGTGGCTCATACGATCATCTAGCATAGTGCTGCCTGTTACTGCGGTGGTCGTTGTTGCTAAGCTGCTTCTTGATTCATGCCCAATAGGGTTTGCGGATATCCAGATCCCATTTTCGCTCTTGAAGTCGAATTCCATTGCCATCTCGGTATCCATTGAAAGTCGATGCTCCCCATCGATACTAGACATGCGGCTTCGTGGATGAACTTCATCTTGTTCTGAGATCTTGGCGGGAATGTAGAACGGCTGCACTCCAGCGACTTGCATTAGCTTGGTCGGCGGGATCGAGCTGTCCTTCGCCTCATTACCGTCCCTGCTCATCACAGGGGATAATCCTTTTGCGGCCACGCTGCCCCTCCTGATAGCTCCTTCTCTTTCCCTTGCTAGTTTTTTCCTTTCGAACTTTGCGAGTTCTGCATCGCTGCCATGATATAGACGTTGTGAAAATGACGCCGCGAGGGAAGGGCGCGTGCGATCGCTAATTTCAACTGGTGAACCAGGATGTGCTTCTAGCACAGGCGATGAATCGCCTTCACTAAGCTTCAGGCTGGTTCCACCATGGAGCAAAGTCGTATTTTTGCGAATTTCTCTAGAATTGGAAACACCTGCAACAGGGTGTTCCATGGGCGCAATAACCGGAATAGGGATAATAGAAAGAACATCGTTTGGTGACGACGTGACCTGTCGCCCTCATAAACCACTGCCCGTCTCCGGGCTTGAATCTCTCCCCATTTGATATCTTGAACTRCTCGTACTAGAGCCCGATCCATGACCCGACCGGTTCTTCTTGAACCCCAACTTGGCCCCCATTTTCTTCCAACTGCTACCTTCACTTCGCCCCTGATGCGGGCTAGTTCCAGGAGAGACATCAACAAAAACTGCATTGGAAGTAGGAGGGGTTGTTGGCGGCGTCATTGGCTCCAAGGCAGATGCTGAAGGAGATGGGGAATCAGTACTGTCATCGGTGAGAGAATCAGGGGCATCGGCCGACGATGTCGCAGAGGAGCCGGAGACGTAGGCGGAGAGGCGTGATCCTCTTGTCAAGGCCGCCGTCAGGTGAGACTGGTGTGAATGTCGTGGTGAGGGCCCGCTGGAGGATTGTGAGATGAAGTCACTCCCACTACCGCTGCCACTCCCTGTAGGGCTTCTTTCCCTACGAGCCTTTGCGGGGGACAAAGACCGTTCGTCCAGAGACCCTGCCATGTATGCGTCTGCCATAGATTCGTCCGAAGTCCAAGGGCTCGGACTTGTGTAAGACTCCGAGTTGCGAGATGGGGCAACTGAATTGAGGAAAGGCACGAGAACCGACTCATCCATCAGTTCGTAAATGATTTTGACGGCAGGGTCCAATTCTGCAGGATTGGGAGGAGTGTATTGTGAGGGTAGTGACATTAACCGATCTCGGACATCAGAGGGTAAATTGACCTCCCTTGGGCCATTCGGTGCAATGTACGCGTCCAACAACTTTTGCCACAGCATCTTCACATACTCGTATTCCGGGCTGTTCGGAGACAACGGCGTGTGAGCATTTCTCTCGATCATTTCTCGATAATGTTTGGTGTATCTCTTCGCGTCCATTGTAAACTCCAAAGTCTCGAGGCAGTGATTCTGAGAGAGGTACGCCATGAATGCGCTTAGCGTCCATGGTGGCGGAGCGCTGTTCGACAAAACATCTTGCAGCGTTGGCCGCCGGGGACAATATGGACCTGAGGGAATGGACAGACTCAGTGGCCTCGAGGGAAGGAAATCGCCGGAAGACATGAAGCCTTCGTCGTCTGCGTCCCAGTCGGATAGGACGGACGAGCAACGTGGGGAAGTCTCTTTCGATGTAGTATGTAGGTAAAGCGAGGGGGGTTTTCGATGTTTCGACTTTCGCATGGCGATCCGCAGATATTTCATGGGCACTCAAGCTGTGCGCTGTTTCCTTCTTCGCCAGCAAACAGATACGATAGCTCTGCACCTAAGAGGACCAATGCGGTCGACAAAATTTGGTGTGGAGTATTGTGAAAATGTAGTGACCCAATGCTACCTTGCCAGATGCATTTGTTGAAACGATGCTTATTATACAAAAACGTGTGGAGGGAGAATTCTCGTCCGGCTGGCTTTTGAGAAAATCGTTGAAGATGCCACCGTTTGATCGCGTGTTGGAGAAAGAAGGTCGTAACGTCGTGGTCTGCAAGTATCCGCGCGATGCCGAAATGTTACAAAAAAATGTCCCAATAATACCGGTCAGTGACTGAGCACAGAGCGGGTAGCTGCAGAATGTGATGTCGGTGGGAGTGTTTCTGGAATGAGAGCCCGAACACCGGGAATCTGTGTGTTCTAAGTCAAAGGAGTGTCGTRATTGCCAAAAGCTAGGTGATCGGAGGAATCCTCGTCTGTGAGATATCACGACAAAACCTGTATTATGGTGAAACAGCCTGCCAAATACAGCAAATCAACCTATGTATGTAGTTGAAGTCCAGTGTCTTCTTCTTGATTGCCACAGAAAGTCTCTCAGAAGCGGGTGGAGTCCTGACGAAAGGAACTCCGGGTATCTCGAGGGTTAAGGAACCAGACGAAAGGCAAATCGGATCCAAGAAGAATTAACTAGAAATGGGCAAATCTGGCCAGTCCGCTGCTGATCAATGCTTGAATTGTAAGGGTTGTTGTGAAGTTATTAGAAGTGGTAAGACGACRGAGTGACAATGTCGTAGTGGTGGTGTGAGAGCGAAGGCAGTGCACGCTTGTCAAGTGAAGGGACGACGTTGGCGTGACAGATGACTTGAAGCCGATGATGCTAGGGAAAGGTTGTTTGTATCTGAGCTTGGAAAGGGCCCAAAAGGGGATAATCGATTAATGTAGGTGTTGATGTTTGGCGCCCCGTGAGTCGGTGGCTGTTTTTTGATTTCGAGACGTTGTTCCAGAACAAAGAATTATGAGGACAAAGCGGGTTCCACCTTGGCGGGAAGTGCCCAGGTATGGCTCGGAACTGCTTGTCCTTTGATGTCTGGGTTATTTTGTYTGCTGCAGACAGCAGCAGTTGAAAGGGAGAACCTGGATGGGAGAGTTGCAGGCGCAGGCGTAGTCGTGGGCCACAGAGCGAACAGACTTTGGGATTGGCATGATGGAACGATGCAGCTACGCAAAAGGCCTAAACCATGCCATAAACCTTAGTTTGCGGGCCTCTGCCTATCCTTTCCATCCGCGGCGAATTGTAGATCCACTGGCAGYCTGGCACGCTGAGGGGCGATGMGACAAGCGTACGGAAAAATGAGCAGGAATAAAGGGCTAAAGGGCAGCTAGCGCTCTAGTAGGGGGGCGGTCTACGGCGACAAGCAAGGGCTGGCGTGTAAGAAGTCGAGGAGCGACAATAATTGGAGCTTGGAKACAGCGGATCCTGAGACTGCGACGGGGACAGAAGGTGGGTGCATGCCAGCAGCCGCCAAACAGCAGCGGCAGCGAGGGCAGGTGTGGGCAAGGTCATTAGAAGTGAGGGCAGGGAAGCAAGGGGGAGGGCAGGGCTTCTACGGAATTATAATTTACGGGGTTGAGAGTGGAAGTTAATTTTGGGACCCCTAAGTGGAAGGGATGGTGRTAGGGTCGGGAGCRTAGAGAGAGGATGCGATAGAGCAGCGAGCGCCGGGGGGGGGATTGGGGTGGTGAGTCCAGGCCAGAGAAGGGAAGGGAGCTTCGAGGGAACTTCCATGCCGCCTCAGCCGTGGAACGCTGGCTCCCGGGCGCCAGACCTGCAGACGTGGAGCCAGGGAAGGAAGATGAAGGATACGCTAGAAGCCGCGCTAGAAGGGCGGGCTCCTTCGAGAAGCGGCGAATGAGCGGCAGCGCCCTTAGCAATCGCCATCGCTGTGGCCCAATCAATCAACCGCTGCTGATCGGCGCGAGGCTAGCATGGGAGCCTGGGAGCATGGGAGCAGAGGCTTCGGAGGGGCAGGGGAGGGGCGCTTTCGGCCACTTGTGTCAAAGCGGCACCGCCAAGTCAAGGGCGACGCGCAGGGGCGGGCCCCCCAACGTGAACCAATGCACGGCTTGGCGCCTTTGGAAGCTTCCTTTTCGATGCTGCTTCGGAGCATCTCTTGCCCGATGTGAGGATGGTGCGGCCAAGAAGAGGAACGCCTGCCAGAGAAAGCGCGCAAAGATGGAGAAAACGTGACGACAATCACATCGTTCAAACACACGGCCGCTTTGATTTTGATTGCAGTCTGCAATTGAGTAATCTCACGATATGAGGTGGCGTCCTGTCTTTGGTGGTACCTGCAAAGATACTGTGTGATGGGCACAACGCCACGATGTGTAATATCGAATGGCCCCTCCAAATCTCGAACTTCGTCGAATACCGGGAGACTTAAGATGCGGGCGCACTTGCCAGTTCTCCCCGCTTGAGGACAACCTGATCGTCACAGCGCASTTGGTGTATTGSCCATTTCTCTGRATGGGAATAACTCCCTCCAGCATCCCCTCCAGAGGTTTATCTAAAATACCTCCTMCTGTAGGTCATGACGATCATTATCATCACCACTACCCCTCTTTCCTCCAATGATGCTAGGCCATTTCGGAAGATCTAAGCATCTGCCGCCACGAGCAGTTTCCTGTCAGACTCAAGTGCCGAGACCATCTAAAACCTCATCTGGAAATAATTTGGCATGCACGCTCGCACGCACACAAGCACGGAGTACCGACAGCCAATCTGAATCTACCGGGAAGTGGTGAACACCAGCAATGGGGATAGGACGGCACTAAGGGTATTGTTCTAAGGCACATCGTGGCATCATGTCGCAGCTCTCAATAATTCTCCATCTTTACGCATCCCTGACGTGCGCCGTTCAATGCCTTCTGTGCTGTATTTCCGAGAAGAAATGCCTGCTATTCCCATTCGTACAGACATGATATTTCCAGATTAGGCTATGCAAGCCGCCAGCAAGTCCTTTCGCAGAACAGTCTCAATGGAAAGGAACCACTTACTACTGCAGGCATAAATGAAAAAGCAATAACGACATAATTTTACCCAGGGAATTCTCAAGGCCCTGTAGTCAACTGTCAACGCTYTGGTCTATCGCAGGATGACTGGCATTCGATCCAGATGAACATTAATATAAAAGTTTGTTATCAGCAAGCATCTTCATCTCCTGACTACAACATGGGAAGCTTGACTTGCTTGCACCAATAGTCTGCGCCTATCTAGTATTCCCGACCTCTCGCAGTCTCAACCCAATTTACCCGAAACAATGTAAGTCTTCCAATCGTGTTCTCAAAGGAGATATGACTTCTTTATCTCCAATGTTAGCGCACATCATTCTCAGCCTCGGGAAAGAGCAACGTAATCACCAAATCCCTCGGGTCCAGGCAAATGAACAAAGAATCACATATCTGCGCAAGACATTTTCYTTGCAGCCGTGAACAAAGACTTTGCAATTTTACAAGTCAGCGCAAGCTACAAATGYCACGAGAGGAAATCGAATGTGAGGCAACTTGAAAGCGGATCCCGTCGGGCAATTTTCCCAGGGCCAAGCTTTCGGCCGCAAATAAAAGAGCCAGGATCTCTCCGACCGAGGTTGTATCCTGGTGTATAGAGGCGTTTCGCTATGTCAAGATAAGAGTTTTGGAGCCGTTCACCTCACCCTCGGGACCAAGCTCCAGGAGGGGTGTTCTAGCGTGCTGCAGAACCATCGCCAGCGCTCCACTGCTGCAATGCCGCGATGCCGCGATGGACCGGACATTCAGAGCGACGCGTGCTTGCGTAACTTTCATGGACGCTACCTGCTTGTGCGCGCGGCTCCGTTCCGGCATGCCATCGTTTCGAATTTCCCTTTAGCGATAGCCGGAGGGGAAGACRCCCTCCAGTCTCGCAGGCGCAGGGAGGGCGCATGAAGGACAAAAGCGGCATCGCAAMGCAAGACACGGAGCAGCGAAAGAACATTCCAGTCAGCTTCTAGAAAATTAATTTAAGAACATGGGGTGCCTGGCCTGACGTGTGATTGCCTCACAGCARGCATTTTCTCTCACACGGACTGGGCTCCATGCTCCATGCTCCCTGCTCCATGGCACTCTCCAGCCCCACCTTCACGGGGATGATCCCCCCTTGGCGCCACCACTGACCCAGACATGGAAGGACGCTAGAAGRAAAATCTGACAACGTGGTGTCTTCCAGAACGTTTCCCTTTTCGCGGGCGCACCGGAATATCAGCCATATCCATGCAAGATGCAATGCATGGCATGGCATATCGCATCTTTGAGGTGAGAAAGGAAGGTGGGTGTGGCCAACACCRAGAGCAAATAGCATAGACCACACGCTTGATCTGGTCYGATATCAATATAAGAAACACCTCCGAATCCGAGCCTGCTCAATCTCCATCAAGTCAGTTCGGAATCGCCGTGTCCACAAGAAGGGGGCTTTTGAGCGTTGGAAAAAACGATTACAGCCGCTGCGACGTTGAGATACTACGACGCCGCGTGGTGAGGACAAGCGATGTGAGGATCACTGGATCAGGCAGGCCGACGCCATCGTCAGCTTGCTATGACACATAGAATAAGCTGAGTTCGGGTCCGGTATTGCTCCTCCCATATCCGYCCGAGACTTGCAAAGCCGAACGCCTTTTAAGTACAGCTTGCGAGGGTCCATGCAGGGAGGACTCTGAGAGGAACGTGCCTRGACGTCGTACATTGGCCTCGGACGTATCGTAGCTCGGGGGGAAAGTGAAAAGAAGATTGAGAAAAAAAAGCTTTTGTTTTACCACTACGCAGCGGGCCCCATCGCTGCCAGACTGGAACGAGAAGGAGATCAAGTCAGCCGACGGCAAGCGCTGCCAATGTGGTTGAAGAGTTCTCTCCCTTGCCTTGCACCTTGCCCGCGCGGCTGATATTCGTTCTACTTTCGCTATTGATCTTCAGGGGCAAGTACGTACCTTCTACTYAGGGAGAGCAAATTTGAAGCCGCATTCGCAGGTGGAGATGGAAGTAAGACATGTCGAGCAAGCTTAGGGGAGGACATCGCATGTTATTTTCCTGCGGGTGCCAACGGCCGTGAGAAGTATCTCGGAAGAGCGTTGGCCTAGTCCTCAGCTCATTGTGTTAAAGTCTTTTCCGTGGCTTTCTCAGTTGAGGAGAACAATGCAAGTCGAGAGCCATCTTTTTGATACACTGCGTATCTCAAAAGTTGAATTGAGCTCCATAATTCCATGTACAATTGGCACCCCTCCGTAGATACGTTTTGAAACTCTGAAGTCGCTTCAAGCTTCAATGCTTGGTTGTGGCTCTTCGATGGAAGCTGCAAGGGTTTCCAGAGTTGGAAATCGCAACTCAGGTCAAAACATCGTGCTTTCTTTCCTTAAGRTGATTGATTCACTTTCTCCATCCATGAAACTCATCYTTCTCTTCCTCTCAGTGGCGAGCGCACTGTGATTACATCCCCTCGCATTGTATTTTCTTGCATATTCTTCATACCCACTATGTCTTCCCTCTTGAAGGGCGGCAATTGCTGCTCAAGCAAGAATCCTCCTTCTCCAGATGGCGCAGCACCTCGACTGGTCGCTCCGAAAGCTCCCATCGCGCAACACGTCGCGCGGGATCCTAGGATTTCATGGACTGCGGCGGAAGCAGCGGAAGTACGGGCGATATTCGAAGAGGACAGTAAGGACCCCGAAGCCGAAATAGTCCAAGTCAAACACAAGAGCACCTACCAGCTGAAGGCAATTCTTCTAGGAGATGATTCAGATGGCGAAACCAACAGCGCACAGCTCAACCTACGGCAAAGCAACACGAACACTTTGGCAGCTGTTACTCATAAGTTGAAGAAGCATTTGTCGCGCGAGTCACATAATCCTAAACGGCGTTCTAAATCAAGCGTTGGAACGAGCGGGGAGGAAGTGGAACGCAGGACAGAACTGAGGAGGATTCGACAAAAGAGAATCCAGGAGGAGCTAAGCAATGAAGGGTTATATGATGAGGATGCAAAGTCGCTGGCCACGGTGAACAATGCGAACACCTCTATGGAAAAGAAAAGTGGATGTTCCGGGCTTTCCGAGAGATTTATCTCACCTCCAAGTCTAACGCCACCATCTTTAACGTATGCGACGTCTCCTTTGCTTCAATTTCCACAGCTAGATAAGTGAGTTGGTATTCATCCATCACGATATTGTGTTTTAACAAGGAATAGCCCGCAAAAGGCCATCAATGTCGAAAACATCACTCCRATGACGGGCTCATCGAAGCAGCAATCGACCCCGATTGCCTCCAGCGTTACTATGGTGAACTCCAATGGGACGATATCTCGACGGCATAGCTCCCCTATCCTGAGCGACTATGACCCTTCAATTTCTGGATCGATTGTGTCCATGGAGACTCGAAAGCGTAGCTCTCTTCCTCCACTTCCACCACAGCCTATAATAGAGCCGGCACGCATGCCGAGTATCACGGAACCAGTCAGATCATCGTGGAGATTATCTTTCGCGGGAGACAATAGAGGCGATGCCCTTCGCAAGTTGAGCCAAGAATACACGAAGCCCTCGTCAGCCACTTTMGAAGAACTGGGCGACTCTCCATTGCCTATGAGAAGATGGCTACACAGCCAAGGCCTTCGGTCCCCATCTGAGGCCATTGCGAACTCAGAAGATGAGACAGATATTGATGCCCTGGCTTCACATGCCGAGACCTGTACTGCCAACAAAGACTTCGGTGGTGTTGATGGAGGTGCGGAAGAGGTTGCGCCAGTTCCTCATCTGCACGAAATGGGGATATCTCAGCGGCTAGCATCTATGGGACTTCTAAGTTCCACATCATCGCCCCAACTTTCAAGCTGGAGCTCCCATGACCGTGGAAATTCAAGCAACGGCGTCGAGTCTCAAGACATTCAACGGACCCGCCACCTACAAAACAGTTCCAGCTCCGCACAAAGGTTGAGTGAACTCATCCCACAATCATGGGGCAAAGTTATACAAGAYGGCACCTCATCTTTCTATCCATCTGCAAATAACAGTAAACAGCCCACACCACAGAGTTCAAGATTCGAGATGCCGTTCCTTGCAGCGAACAAGGCCAAGGCTGAGGCTGCTGCTTCTGAGTTAAAGAGTAAGGTTTGATCAACCCTATTTAGTCCACACATACTAATATCAAACTACATAGAGCCTCCATTGACTCATTCGATGACCAAATTGACCTCGGCATCGCCTGCGAACGAGTCTTTACTCGACCATATGCCTCCYATCACAAGGCAGCCACGTCGGCCCACTGTTGATGGCAGTTCTCTTGTTGCGTCTGAAACAGAATCCATCCGCCATCGAGAGGCCGAATTTAGTATGATCCCAAAACGATTYGCATCTTCGGCCTCTCGTAGTCCTAGCACACCCAGATCCAGTAGGTTTCGTGAAGAGTTCAACTTGAAGCTTTCGCCGGCTTCTAGTACACCCTCCCGCAAGCCCTCCAAATTCTCGAAGCTAAAGAAGAGATTTACATTGAAGACTTTTGATGGTCCAAAAGACATGGAGGACTTGTTGAATGTACCGGTCCCACAATTCTCACCGAGAGAACTGTTCCGTACGGGTACCACTCATCATCGTGGCAGTATTCTAGCATCTGGGAGCTCTGGTAATGAGCCTGACAACGCAGCTAATATGTGGAGTATGGCTGTCAAGGGGGATAGGAAAGCGAGCGCGATGGGTCCTGGCTTAATGGTTCCAAGTCCAAGAAGCAGCCAGAGCTCTAGAAAGAAAAGTGCCGTCGAGGAAGAGCTTGGTCATCAAGCGAAAAGTGTCTTCGGCCAGCTGACTAGAAACCTTAGTTTCCCCAAAAAGAAAAACGTGGATATGAATGATCACGAAACTGCAGCCAGGGAGTATCAGGAGAAGTTCAAGAAACGATTAGCGGCGAAGGAGATGGTTATGGACTCCTGGGAAGCTGAAATGGAGGTTAATGCAAAAAAAGCCAAGGCGAAGAGCAGGAACATCATCAAGAAGACCAAGCTCCTCGGTCCTGATCGCAGATATCCAGCCACTTGGGCACGTTATCCCAGTCATACGAGGGACGAAAGAAGCATCAGTGCAGGACGTCGTGATCGTATCGAAGCGAAGGACTTTGCAATTGCCAAAATGAATGATCAAGGAGAAGCCGTCTGGTATCATAGTGAGAAGAAGCACCATCTCTACCATCATGATAATGATGAGCATCCTTCGCACGACCAGGAGCAGCAGCAGAAAGATATCAGACAGAGATTCGGTTTCAGAAGACACAGGGCAGGTGAAGAGCTCAAGTATAAAAGAAACCAGTTTGAGAAATTCGCCGAGCAAGGGTCTTCCGGTCCGGCAAAGGGACGCAGAAGCAGTGTTGCGACTGCTGGTGGTCTGGAATATCCAGAGTTGGAGATCCTCCCAGTCACTTTCAGGACAACGGAGCAGCAGGAGCAGGACATCCACAATGAGCAAAGGCAGCTTGTGAGAGAAAAGCGACAGAATTTCATTCAGATGGCTGCTAGTGCCACTGTTGATGGCAGTGCCAAAGATGAGGATGGTCAGGAGACCAGCTTCTTCACTAACTCGAGCTATTATGATGATTGCGTTGCTAGCCCCGAGGAGATGTTTATGAGCGAGCGGAAGAAAAAATATAGAACGTGGAGCGGTAAAGACTTCAAAGTATACTCTAGTGGAAGTGAGAGTACCAGGAGGGGACGTACGCTGAGGCGAAGTACTGATGCTTTTYATTCTGAGTTGAAGGCTTTGGAGAATGCCGAACGGGAGAAAGTACTTGCGGMTGTTGAGATGGCTTGGGGRAAAAAGCAGGGCTCTCCTTGATATTGGATTACTTTCAGATTCRTCATTCTTCGCATTCAGGGTTATTTGGTCATCAGGTTATACGTACAGGGTTCGTTTCATAATTATGCTGTCATGAGGTTCTGGGAAGCTGAATTAGCAGGCGTGTATCGTTTTGGGTTAGATTGYGGTATATGGATACCACACGATACCATGAGTCGAGCATAGGCTCGAGCTTCTTCGTTGTATACAAAACTAGAGTCATAGATACCCCTTATAGATTTGTCTTTCTCTTCAATGCCTGCATTCAGATATACCTTGAAGTCTAAAACACTCTGAGGACTTGAAAACACCCCCCATAATCATGGCAGTCATTCATGCCATGCTAGACACAGTTGACTATATCCAACACTCGTTCAATCATTCTCTAAGTATAGCCTCTCCTCTAATACCCACTCCGCCACCCCATCCGACACCAACGCCTTCAGTGCCTCTTTATCCCCCCTACTGCAAGCCTYCCTAACCTTCGTACTACTCACCACCTCCTCGCCCTCCCTCCTCCCCTCAACCATGCCTATCCTCCCCTGCCCAACCCATTCCCTCCTCCCGCCTACCGCATCCAAGCTCCCCTCCCCAATCCCCTCCACAAACGCATGCTGCTCGCTCTTCCCACTCCACTTATCATCCGTGCGGTACGTAACGAGCAGCCGATGCTTCTCCAGGAACGGAACTAGGCTAGCGAGTGTGTGAGATGGGGGATAGTATTTTGTGTCCAGTAGCCGGATCAGTGTGTCGTAGCCGATGAGGTGCACTTGTTCTGTGGAGCTGTAACTAGAGACGCTTTCGAGGATGGATTTGGATTTGTCGACGAAGTAGGGGTGTTTGGTTACTGCTATATCGACGCCCACAACGGGACTTGTATTGTGGGAAGAGAATATTCGGGATAGCAGTTCAGAAGCGAAAATCTCCATCATAACAAGCCGGTCTTCGAACGACGCGGGCTTAGGCGCTTTGTCTGCGTTTGTTGTTGCCAGCAGGAGCAGGATGCGGGATTGGGGCCGGGAGGTTGGCGGGAGCGAGGAGAGCGCGGTCGTGCAGAGACGGGCGTGGGCGAGGGTTGGGGGATTGAAGGAGGAGTCGAGAGTCAGGAGGGTCTTAGGGGGTGTGGTTGCGGGCGAGGGGACGGAATGGAGGATCTKAAAGGTGCTGGGGGAGGACGTGAAGGAGGAGAGGAGGGTGCGGTAGTGCGGGATGCGGGCGCGCATCTCGGTGGGTGAGAGGGTCATTGCTGGGAGGTCCGGGGAGGCATTGGAATTGGAGATGCAAAGTATATTATATATTATATGGCTTMGAAGACCCGGCTGAGGATGAGTGAAGGGTGGAGGCGGCCAATCAGTGGGGGTTGATGCCGAGGCTGGGATGCGAGGCTGACGATCCCTAATCCTTGTCGRTTGCTTGAGTGACGTTGCTACACCTTGTTTCACCTCCGCTACTTCTCTTCTCTTAGCAACAGCGATGAGGGGCTTAAGCATGACCTCAAGAGGAGACACATAGGTGGCCTGTCCCACCCTCTGTCCAGCAATCATTTCCCCCCTCTCTTTCATATCTCCTCCATCGTCAACAGGATGGCGGCGATCGCTGAGAATTGGCTGCCTCCATCCCGGGAGCACTGGGCATGGGTCGTTTACCTCTTCCAATTCTTCCCGCTGGTAAGCATAACACCCTGTCTCAGCACCACATGTCTACGCTGACTAGCACGTGCAGGTCACGGCTCTACAATGGATGCTTAGCTGGTATGGCGCGGGGAAGACGTCTGTGACAAGCAAACTCAATATCCCGGGCAAGATAGCTTGGATTAGCATGGAGGTTCCGGGATTTCTCACCTTACTTTACATTATGAACACCCTTCCGGCTCAAGTTGGGCTATCTGAGCTACCATGGGAGAATAAAGCAATGGGGGCTCTCTTCGTGCGTTGTCCCCTTCGATTGCATCTGAATATATGGCTGATCTAAGTATAGGTCATCCACTATCTCTACCGAGCCATCATTGGCCCGCTGCTCACTCCATCTATGTCTCCAATCCACGTCCTCGTCTGGGCTTTCGCCATTCTCTTCCAAGTTTTCAATGGTCTCTCCATCGGCGGCTACCTTGGCGGATACGGTCCTACGTCCCGAGCAGAATGGCGCGACTTTAAAAACGATTATAAGTCTGGCGGTCGTATGGAGCTCGGAATGATGATCTGGGCACTTGGATTCGCTGCTAATATCTGGCACGATGAAGAACTACGTGAGATCAGACGTGCCGCTAAGAGGAACGCGGAGAGAAGAGCTAACGAGCAAGACGAGAAAGGGAAGGACAGTGGGGTYGGGAAGGTGTATATGATTCCGCAGAATGGGCTGTTTGAGTACATTCTCTATCCGCATTATTTATGTGAGTGGATTGAGTGGGCAGGATTTTACATCATGGCTGGCAGTCGGTGCGTGCCTGCGAGGAACTTTCTGTTGAATGAGATTGCAACCATGACGCCGAGGGCTTTACAAGGGAGACGGTGGTATGTGGAGAGGTTTGGGAAGGACAAGATTGGTAACAAGAAGGCGGTTATTCCTGGTCTTCTGTGAGAAGAGAGGTAATTGGCGCGATGCTGTGGGGGCAAGGTTTCAATATTCATAGGGCAGGATCGCTGATTTTTTTCAGCTTTGATACCACATTCAATCGAGAGACTATTCATAGAGGCCAATTATTTAACAAGTGTTGGTAATTTTCTAAGGCATTTTCACAACAAGTTGTCAGGAGCGTACGTCGTTTGTTCTTTCCCTGGAGGTTTTCCGGTATCTCATACCCACTCCTGCTATCGAAGTCCAGTGACAACGAACTGCAGAATTCTTTTCCCCTCGTGAAGGAAATCACTAGCATCTTCAGTAGCAATACCCAGATCCTCAAATGTTCTTAGCTGCACATCACTCTTCCACTCCGTGCCAGTCTCCTCACCCACAATCCTCCACATCTCCGCCCAGCTCTTAGGACTCTGCTGCATCCCCCACTCCACATTCGTCGTTCCCTCTTTCCCCGCCGCACGGCCTCCATCAGTTCCAACCTGAAAGCCAACAATCAGACTCCCCGGCCGTGACAAAGCACTGAGCTGCTTAGCTGCAGCTATCTGCGTCTCCCAGTCCCAGAGATGCAGGACGAAGGTCACGGAGATGATATCTATTTTCCCCTCTAGCATTTTTAATTCCGTATTTGGGTTCARGATATCAGCTTCTATAAACTGGGCATTGAATTTGTCTTTGTCGCGGAAGAAGTCAAAGCCAAGATCCCAAYGGCTCACGATGTCGAGGCTGTAGAGTTTGTCCGAGGGGGCGCCGTCGAAGACGAGCYGTCGCAGATCGTGGCCCWTGTGACAACCGACATCGAGAAGACYATCTCCATTTCTAAGCCGTGAGAGTATTGTGGGGTACACGGGACATTTTAGGATCAGAGATTGGAGGAACAGTCCAAGGCCGGTGCAGGGGTATGGGCGAAG
>QYSG01015035.1:0-13150 GCA_003988875.1 Lachnum nothofagi
TTAATTTAATTAAATAAATTAAATAAAAAAATTATTTTAATATTATAATTTAATTATTAATTAATATATTAAAATATTATTAAAATAAATATTTTAAAATTAAAATAAATTATTTAAAGTTTTATTAAAAAAATATAAAAACTAAAATTTTTATTAATAAATAAACTTCTGTTTTTTTTTAAAAATATTAAAAAACAAATAATAAAATAATAAAAATAATATTTAATAATTTATTAAATAATATATTACTATTTTTACTATATTTATAAAAAAAAAACAATTTAAAAAATATATATATAAAATATAATTTTTTAATAATTTTTTAAAAAAAATTTAAAAAAAAATTATATATAAAAATTATATTAATATTAATTAATTAAATATTATTAATTTTAATAAATTAACTAAAATAACTATAAATATTTATATATTAAATAAAATAATAAAAAAAATTTTTAATAATAAAACTAAAATTAAAAAATTTAATAAATTAATTAATAATTTTAGTTTAGTTTTTATAATAATTAAAAAAAAAAACTAATTTATTTTTTTAATAATTATTCTAAAAAATTTAATAATAATAATAATAAATAATTTTAATAAAATATTTAAAACATTAACATTAATTATAAAAATATTAGTAAATAATAAAAAAAATAATTTTATTTTGTTTAATAAAAAAAATCAAAATACCTATTATTTTATAAAATTAAAAAAAAAAATTAATTCATTTATTTTATTAGTTTTGTAGATAAGCAATTAGAATTCGGGCTAATTTAATATTAACATTAAAACTATTGGGATTTTTCCTAATAATTAAAGTTAATATTATTATTATAAATAACTAAAGTATTTCTATTATAAATACAAAGAATTTCTATAGGATATATAATATAAAATAGTTTATAAGTTTTAATATAGGGTTTATTAGAAAAAAGCAAATTAAAGTAATAAAAATGTTCTAATATATAAAAGGTTTTTTAAAATAACAATTATTTAATAAATATAAAACTAAGTGCCGTTTATATTTACGTAAAACTCCGATTGAAAAAATAAGCTGGTTAATAGGCGGATAATAGAAATTATATAATAATTGCAAGGACAACCAAAGTCTTTAAAGAATATTTTTATAATTTAGAAAATACCGGCCTATATTATTAACTAAAAAAAATAAAAAAATAAAAAAAAAATAGTAGAAATAACAAAAACTAAAAATAATAAGCCAAATAATAAAAAAAAAATTTAATAGGCCGATCCAAAAAGGATTCTTTACAATTAAATTAAAAAAAAAAAAAAATTAGCAGCTTTTAAGGTTTCCTAGCTAAATAAATATAAAAAAAATATAAAAAAATAAAAAAATATAGAAATAAATATAAAAAAAAAAAATAAAAATAAACTTAAAAAAATATTTAAAATAAATATAATTAAAAAAATAAAAATAAATTATAAAAAAATAATAATACTAAAGAAAAAAAAGCCGAAAATAATAAAAAAAATATTTAAATATTTAAATATATTAAAAAAAAAAGCTGATTTTTAAAATTTATTAAATAAAATTTTTAATAATAAACTTTAAATTATCGGCCGGAAAATAATTTTATATTTAAATTTATTATAAATTTTTTTATTTAAAAATCCAAAGAAAATCAAATAACCAACTAAAAAAAAGGCCTAACCTAAATTAAAAATAATATTTATAAAAAGCATTAATATAAAATCTTTAATTATAAAATTTTTAAAAAATTTTTTGGTTATTTAAAGTTTGCAAATTATAATATAAATTAAAAGTATATATATAAAAATATTAATTGATAGTAGGGCAAAAACAAATCTTTTGGTTATTTATATAATTATTAAAGTCAAATTATTAATATACTTAGGCCTAAGGCTAGCAATAATCGATCATTTAAAAAAAACGAAAAAATTCTAAGGTTTTTATAAAAATATTTAAATTAATATTAAAAATATTATTATTAAAATTAGTTTTTTTATATTATTTAAAACCAAAAATAAAATATTTTTAGAAATATTTTTTATATTAGTTAGTTTATTATTTTTTTTATATAAAAACAAAGGCTAAATTATTATTTTAATTAATAAAAAAAAAATCAAATAAATAATTATATAAATAATAAATTTATAAAATTTTTATTTTAAATTTAATATTTTTTTAAAAAATAATTAATTTAGATAATAAAAGTAGATTATATTAAAAAAAATGCCAAAGCCATTCCTAATAATATAAAAAATCAAGGAAAAACTAGAATCCAAATATTTTTAGTAAATATTAATAAATTTAAAAATTATATAACTTTTTCTAAATATATAAATTTAATTATTTTATTATAGGCAAAAAGGATTTTTTTTTATTATTAGTATTTGGGCGGCATATAAAAAAAAAACAAATAAAATAATTCCTATTAAAAAAAAGTTTTTAAATAAATCTGCGCTAAATAAAAAACCTAATTAAAAAAAAATTATAATAAAAAAGGAAATAAAAAAAAGGCTAATAAAATCTTTTTATAAATGAAATTATTAGCTAATACTTAAGTTTTTTAATATTTAATAAAAGTTTAAACTATATAAAAAACAATTATAAAAAATAATTTTTGGTAAAGATCTACTACCAAAAAAAAAGGAATTCTTAGTAGAATTATTGTTTTAAAAGAAAAAAACTATTATTTTTAATTTTTCAGAAATAGAAAAAATAAAAATAAAAATATATTTTCTATAAAAAATTTGAATTATTTTTTATAAAGTCTAACAAGTGCCCGGTTTTCCTATACCTAAATATTTATATAAAAAAATAAATAAAATACTATAAAAATAAATTAATATAAAAATATTTAAATAATGCTATAATCTTTATTGTAATTAGTAGTTTTTGGTTAAAAAAAAAATAGCAAATAGCAAATAATAAATATAATAATAAAATATAATGTAATTATTATTTAAAATACTAATTTACTGCTAAATATTAATAAAATATTAGAAAAATTTGCCGGCTGCCAAATTATATTTTTAATTGATTTTTTTTTTAGATATAATTAAGTTTTATTTTATTAAAATAATAGAAATATTACTGGTTTTATAATATATTTGGGCCTACTCTAATATATAATTTTAGTGCAAAAAGCCATAAACTTAATATTTTAGTTTATATATATAGAAATAGTAATTTTTAAAGATTACCTTTTTAATAATATTTGGATTTTTATTAATAATATGTTTATTTTTAGTTTTTATTTTAAATATAATAATAAAAAGGCTTTTTCTAGAATATATTAATTTATATTAAAATATTTTATTAATTTAAATAAAGTTTTTATTAATATTAAACAATTAAATACAATAATTAAAGTTAAGTTTTAATTTGGGGTTTTTGGGCTTAAATTTATAAAATATATATATATAATTAAAAAATAATTATCTAATAATACAAAAATTTTTAAAATTTTTAATTAATAAATATTATTTAGAAATTTTAAAAAAAGTTAAACAAACGTTTAAGTATTCCTAGGCATTTGTATCTACTATTAAATCTAAATTAAAGACTTTGCAATAAAAACAAAGCCTTTATATTTGCTACTATAAAAAAATATTAAATTTGTTTGGGAAAAAACATAGTAAAATATAATAAATGACCTAAAGCTAGCCCTAACTTCTACGCCGGCTTTTGCTTATTTAAATATATCCAAAAAAACAAAACTTATTATTTTTGCAGTAAATACTAATTTTAAAAACTAAAATACTATATTTATATAATTAAATATTAATTTAAAATAATATCTAATTTAATATAAAAACAGAATTTGGTTGCCTTTGGAATAAAATTATAATATAACAAAAAAAAAATACTAAAGAATATTTAAAATTTTAAAAAAAATATAAAATTATTTTTATAAAATATATTTTATATTTGAAATAAATGTTATAATATTTATTATATAATTTAATTAATTTATAGCGGATTTGCCTAAAGCCCTAATAATAAAGTAATTTATTTAAATTTGTTTTTTCGATTTTAAAATAAAACATATATTTAAAACAAAATATATAGCAATAAATAAGCTTTTAAAATAATATATTATAAAAAAAAAAATTAAAGAAAAAAGCCAAAAAAAAAACATTAATAATTTTATTAATACAAAAATAGAATATTTAGTAATAAGGATATTACCAATGGCAATTGGATTTTAATTAGAAAAAAAATAAAATAAAAACTTTAAATAAATTATAAAATTTCTGCAAATATTAATATACTTTTATAAAATTACAAAATCTAAATTTCAAAAATTTAAAAATAAAGTTTTAAATTTCTAAGTTAAAAATAAAATATTATATTATTAAATAAATAAAAATTTGCCAATAAAAAAAATAATTAATTTTATTATTAAAAAAAATACTATTATTATAGAAATACATAATAAAATAAACTATAAAAAACAAAAAACTATATATAAAAAAATTACTAAATAATATTTTTAAAATAAAATATATACTAATTACAAATTTTATATTAAATTATATAATTAATATTAATAATATATAAAACTATAAAATAAAAAAACTTTTTATTTAATTTAATTAAAAATACTATAATTAAAAATCAAATTAAATATAATTTATATATTTTTTAAAAAAAAAAAAAAAATATTTAATTATTATTTAAAATAATTTGTTAAAATATATTAAAATATAGATTTTTATTTTAGTAAATTTTATAATAATTATAGATTTTCTATAAAAAAATATAATTTGTAAATATAAAGTTTTTAAAAAATTAATTATTAATAAAAAACCAAAAAATAAAAAATAATTAGTAATATTAATAGAAAAATATAAAATTTAAAAAATAATAATATCAGCTTATTATATACTTGTAAATAGAATAATTAAGTAAAATTATAAGTTTATTATTAATATATTAGCAAAAATAACAAATAATGGCTTTGGTAATTAGGTATAAAATTTGTATATAGTATTTTTAGTCGATTACTATATAATAAAACAAATAACAAATAAAACGCTATTTTTTTTTTAATATAATTCTAAAGTAATATTGTTAATTAAAACAAAGGTTTTAATATAACAAATATTTAATTAAAATAAAGTTTGAATATAAGCGAATCTTTTGGTGTTTTATATTAGGCAAATTTAAATTTAAAATAAAAACCTTAAAAAAGCCATTATAAAGTAATAAAGAATAAAAATCAAAAAAAAAGAAAATTTTAATTTTATTTATAGAATTAGAATTAATAAAATTTAAAAAAAAAAAATCATTTTTTTTTATAATATAATATAAAAAATAAATATATTTTTAAAAAAGAAATTCAAATACCAATAGTTTAATTCATATAAAGTCGCTAGAGTTATAAAAAGCAAAAGAATATATTTACTAAAAGAACTCAATGGTATTAGATTATCCGGTATATTTGCAAAAAATAAATTAAAAATATTTAAATAAAGAAATGTAATTTAAAAACTGGTTTATATAATAGAAGATTTCAAATAGTAACCTAAGGCATTAAATAAAATAAATAATAGCATTAATACAAAAAAAAAAAATATAGCTAAGTTTTTAAAAAAAAGAATTATAATAAAAGACTTTAAAAATAAAAGAAATATTAAAGAAAATATTAGCAAAAAAGGGAATTAAAACAAAGAAAATACAAATAATAAAAAAAATATACAATTGAAAAATACACTAGTTACAAAAAAAGCCGCAGCTATAAAATTAAAAAAAAAAAACAAATAAAAAAACATAGGACTATTTCTAATAAAAGAAAATTAGTAATAATCCTAAAAGTAATAATAATAATAAAGGAATTTTAATTCTACCTAATAAAAAAAAAAAAAAATTAAATAAAGAATTTTGCGCGGTATTTATATTTATATTAGCTTTTTTGGTAAAAGTATAAATTTTATTAATTTTCTTATATATAATGCTATAATTACCTAGTATATTTAAATTTAGGTATTAAAAAATCCAAAAAGGGCCTGGAAATTTTTTGGAAAAAAAAAAAACTATAAAATAAGAAATTAGCGTAATAATCAAAAAATAAAAAAGTCTTTTTATATATTTTAATTACACCCGAATTTAAATACAAAAAAAAAAAAATCTAAATAAAAAAAAAACAATAATAAAAAAACAGCTAATATATAATTATTACTTGGTTATTTAGGATTACGGCTTTTTAAACAAAAAAAACTATTAGTTTACCAAAAATTAATTTATTTTATAAATTATATCAAAAAAAAAAAAATAACCAAAAATATAAAAATTTCTTTTAATAAATTTTTTATTAATAGGCTTAGCAGCAAAAAAATCAATAGCAAAAAAATCGGCAGTAAAGGAATTAGTAATAAAACTATTAAAAAAAAAAAAGCATTAGTAAAAAAAATATTAATAATAAAAGTTTTTTTATTAATATTATTATTTAAATAATAATTATTAAAAATTGCTAAATTATTAATTAAATTGTTAAAATAAATAAAAAAAATATTATTTGTTTTTTTTTTTTTTTTCTTTTTTGATTTATTTTTTGGTATATTTTAAATATTAAATATTATTAAAAGATCGCTAATAATATTAGGTATTTAAGCTTAGTTAACAAATTGGAAACTATATTAAATACCAAAAAAAACAAAATATAAATATAGTTGAATTTTAAATAATATTTTAAAAATAGCAAAATAATTTTATTTTAGATTTTTGCTTTAGTATTAAAATTTAGTACTATATAGCTTTTTAGGAATTAAACTTAAAACATTTGAAATAATATTTGCTAAAAATAAAAATAAAAAAATAACAATTAGTTTTTTAAAATTAATATTATAATTAAATATAATTTTTACTTAAAAAATTAAAATAAAAAAAAAGCAAATAATAAAAGTAAAAATAAATAACTTAAAAAATTTAAATAAAATTATATTATTATAAAAAATATTATTTATATTAATAGTGAAAATATTAGCGGAAAAAGCAGTAATATTTAAATTATTAACTTTAATATTTTTGATAGTTAATAAAATTTTTTTCTTTTTTTTTTATTTAAAATACCTAATTTAATATAAATTCTAAAAAAAAAAAAAAGATATTTTTTAAAAAAATAATAAACTTTAAAAACTTTAAAAATTTAAAAAACTTAAAAAATTTAAATATAAAGGCAAATAGCAAAATATTAGCAGAATTATTAAACTTAGTATTAAGTTTATTAATTTATATTTTTATAGTTTTTATATACTTGCAAAGGTTAATTTTTTTTTTTTGGTTATTTAAAAAAAAAAAGTTTTTAAAATAAAAAAAAACATTTATTTATATTTGTTTTGTTTTAAAATCAGCATTTAATTAAATTATAAAATTTTTAAATTTTATAATAATAAAATTGCCTAGCTTATTACTTTTAAAGTTTGTATTATTATATGTAATATAGTAAAAGCCGGTGTGGTTAAGCTAGGGCAGGCCAGCTAATTAACGGCTATATTGGATTCTTAAATAAAATAAAAAATTTATTTTTATTTTATTGGTTATTTTGGTTTTTATTATTATATTTTATTATATAGTTATAATTAATATATTGACTGTGTAATTAAAAAAGCATATAATGCGGTTTATGCAAATATATAATATTAAAAAAAAAATCATAGTTTCTACGCCTAAATTATATAATAGCCGATTTTAGATTTATTATTTGTTTAGGCTTTTTAGAAAAGTATTGGCAAATATATCAAATAGTAAATAAGATCGGAAGCTAAAAAAAAACTAGTTCTATTGCTAAAGCTAATAAACTAAAGGCCAATCGAGCTAAATAAACAAAAAATAATATAAAACAAAAGAAAAAAATAATTAAATAATAAGGAAAATAATAGATTAATCAAAAAATTATTATAAAAAAAAAAAAATTTAAAAGCAAAAAAGCCTTTAAATAAAAATTTAAAAATAAGAATATATAAAATTAAATTTGAAAATTTAATTAAAAACCATAAATTTAATTAAAAAAACACCATTACTTAATATAATTTTTTATTTAAAATCAAATTAAGTAATTTAATTAAAAATATAAAATAAGGGCATTTAATTAAATTATTTAAAAAATAAAATATAAAAAAGTTTAAAAATTTTTTTTTTTTAAAAAAAATCCTTTTTTTTTTAAAAAAAATCCTTTTTTTTTTAAAAAAAATCCTTTTTTTTTTTAATTTTTTTTTTTTTTTTATTATGTAATTTAAGTTTTATTTAAGTATTTATTATAAATAACAATAATAATAATAGTATTAAAAACTAAGCGATAAAAAAATTTAAAATTAATTTATAAGTTATTACTATTAAAAACATTATTAATAAATTAAAAACAATTCCCAAAAAAAACCAATATTAAGTATAAACAAATATATTATAATATTTAAATATAATTTATAATAAAATTTCTAATATAATAAAAAAAATATTTATATATATAAAATTAATAAAAAATTAAAAAAAGCATTAAATTTCTATAAAAGATTTTATAGCCAAATAAAAAAAAATTCAAAAAATAATAATAATATATAAACTAGTAAAAAATCAAAGGCAAATAATAAAAATAGTGATTTTAATAAAATAAATAAAGAATTTTATAAAGAAATAAATTAAATAAGATTTGGTTTTAAATAAATATCTAAAAAAAATCAAAGTACTAATTCAAAAGATTAAATAATAAAAAAAATAATAAAAAATTAATAAAACAGTAATATATAAGTTTATTTAAAACAAGTAGAATATTAAGCTATAGTAGGAATTTATAACTAGTGATTTTATTTATATAATTACTAATATAAACTAAATTTTTATTATTATTAATTTACTATAAAAAAAAAATATACAAATTGGCTAATATAAATTTATTAAAAAAAATAATATTAATAAAGATTTATTTTTATTGGAAAATATAGCTATAATAAAATAGGATTTTTTATTTTATTCGGCAGAAAAAATCGCTTTATTTATTATTAAAAATAATATTATTTTTTTTTGGTGTTTTAAGCAAAAAACAATTTTAAAAAAAATAAATAAAAAATTCGGAATAATTAAAAGTATATTAATTAATATAAAAAAAAAAATATTATTAATAAATTATAAATAAAATTATTAAAACTAAAAATTAAAAAAAAAAACCTAATTAATATTATTAAATATATATATAAATATTTATTAAATATTTTTAATTTTTAAATAATTTTAATATAATTAAATAAAAAATTGTTAATTAAAAAAAACATAAAGCTTTTTAAGTAAATGCAAAAATTCAAATTAATTTGCTATTAGTATTGTAACGGGGCAATCACGTGGCCTCTGCACGTGATGCCCCTATATATATAGTCCCAGCTCTAGAGAATTACAACTTCAGTGCTTGCTCCCACATTCACTCCAAGGGGTCCTTTACTTTTATTACTTTTACCCCTTTTTATTGGTGACCTACGCCGGGAGGGTGAATCGCTATTGAGTCTTCATACTCGTAGTGGCATCTCTTTCAGACGAGACAATAAACCCTTATACGAAGCCCTCTTTGGAGGCATTAGATAAAGCCCTATAAATAAAGAAATAGGCACCGCTGAAGCCCTTACATTTAAGGCACCGAAAGCCCTATAAAAGAAGAGGCAGGCCATTAAAGCCCTTACATTTAAGGCACCGAAAACCGAACATTTGCACGCGATTTACTTAAGACGAAAAGCTTTGCAGAACATAGCAGGCCGTACGCATACTTCAGACGAAACCCTGGGACGCGCAAGTATATTAGAAGGAATATAGTTTTATTTAAAGTTATTTATATTGGACAAAACTTTAAAGTGTGCTTTTATTCGAACTTTAAGCGCAGGGCATTTACTTAACCTTGAAATGCCTAAGCCAGATTAGACGAAAATAGCAAAGCCAAAGCCAAAACTTTATATTCTTTAAATAAAACTTTTTTTTCATTAAATAAAACTTTTAAAGCAATGCTATTGGTGTTTTAATGTGCCAAGTGAATCTTATTACTAGAGGCCCTACTTTTACCAGAGCTCCTGTTGGTCCTTTTAGGATACCATCCGAAGGGGATACGTACAAAAAAAACGCAGGAAACTTTGCCTATTCACTGGAAAGAAGCTTAAGTTTTTAGCTAAAGAGCTACGCCAAGCCTAGGTATTGCGGTCACTAGTGTGGGCTAGTGAGCATACACGTCGTTCCGCTTTAGCACATTTAGGCATAGGTGGAGCCATCTACTAGGAAAAAATCAAGCCTCCTTGATTAGCCAAAAGTAAAATCATGGAATTAGTAAATGATAAACATATTAATAACATTGGCATAAGAGGTATTATTGGCTGATATTGACGTTAGTATTGCGGCTCTACTGCTTAAACCTAGTTAACTGGGTTTTTCGGCTAATGTAAAGGCTCTGCGGCTTTAGCGGGTGGGTTGCATCCGGGCTTTTTATTGGATCAGGGCCACCACGTGACTGAGCCCGCATAGAAGGATTTTGGATTTGTTTCTTGTTTTATTCACTCTTTTGGTTTGAATTCATTCACTCTTTTATTGTTTTTATCTGAAGTATACTCGAGGACGAACACTTTACCTCCAAAGGGAGGACGGATGTAACGGGGCAATCACGTGGCCTCTGCATGTGATGCCCCTATATATATAGTCCCAGCTCTAGAGAATTACAACTTTAATGCTTGCTCCCACATTTACTCCAAGGGGTCCTTCACTTTTATTACTTTTACCCCTTTTTAGTATATATAGCTTATAATAAATTATTTAAATTTATATATAAAAAAAATATTAATAGTAAAAAAACTAAAAAAACTTAAAATTATTTAAAAACATTAATTTAAATTAAAAAAATTAAAAATTAAACAAAAAACTTTCTAATGATTTTATTTCGCCAGCCGATCGATTTGGCCTTTAAATAAATTAAGCTTATTTAAATTTATAAACTAAAAACCAAAAAATAACTTTAATTTTAATATTACAGCAATTTTAAATAACTAAAACCCCGGGCTTTAAAAGCATTAGAAAAAAAACAAATAAATAATTAGTTTGGTTTTTAAATAATAGTTTTAAAAACCTTTTAATATAAAATTATACAAAAAAATTAAAATATATAATTTTTATTTTTATAAAATTAATGGAAAAAAAAACATTAAATAATTATATAATATATTTTTTTTTATTATATAATAGCTTATAAAATAGGATTTTATATACTATATATTATATATTACTTTTTGTCCGGATAAAGTATAGCAATTAATTAGTTATTTATATTATAGAAAGTTCTATAAGCCTAGAAATAATATTGCTTTTTGTTATATAAACCTTAATATAATATAATTAATTAATTATAACTAAAAATATAATATAATTTAAAGTAATATTTTGCTAAATATTAAAAACAAATAAAATTGCATTTTTGTTTTTTTAGAAATATAGTATAAAATAGCGGATTAATAAAAAAGAATTAAAAGGCAAGACTAAGCCATAGAAAAATAAATATTTAAAATTATAAACTAAATCTTAACCAAAAAAAACTTTAAAAATTTAGGGCTTAAGTAGAGAAAAACGCTGTATAAATCAGATAATGCAAAAATTGCATTTTCTAACTTTTTTTATAAAGCTATAGATTTAGCAATAAAAATACAAAAACTATTATTTTTCTAATATATAATAATTTAAAATAATAAAAAAAACCTAAAACTTATTAAAACAAATTTTTTCAAAGTAATTATAGATTTGCATTATAATTTTATAGCTTTATCGGCCATTTTGTTTAAATTCCTAAATTAATATAATATTATATTTTATTAATTTGTAGCTATAGTAAAAATAGCTAATTTAGGAGTTGTTTTTAATACCCTAATTGAAAAACGCCACTGGAATTCGCCGGCTATATTTAAAAAAAAATATATTTTTTTAAATAATAATTAAAAAGTTATATATAATTTTATTAAAAAATAGAAAATATAAACTTTGGAAATTATATTAATAATATTTTAAAATATAAAACTAGCGGAGTATATAATGTTTAAAAAGCGATTATTTTATTACTTCAAAGAATAATTATAGCGATTAGGGGTTCCGTTAATAATCCCAAAAACTAAAATAAATATATTAAATAAAGAAATTATTGTTATTGTAATAAAAAAAAGTATATTATTTGCAGAAAAATCTATTAGGCGAAGTTAGAAAATAGGAATTAATAGAAAATAGGAGAAAAAAGATAATAAAAATATAATAAATATTAATAATAAAGATAATAAGGATAATAAAATAGAAGTAAATAAAGAAAATAATAGGGAATAGTTAAAGAATAATTATTCTAAGGGGGGGCCTATATAATAAAATAAATGCATCCTAATCTGCATAAAAGTTTTTCCGCTTTACTTTAGTTTATGTTACATATAGCATTAAAATTAAGGTTCTATAAACAGCATCTAATCCATTTTTTTAATTTTTGTACTTTAGTTTATTTACGTGTTTGCATACCGTGCACTTGACGGCACACCCTTTCTGCTCCTTCATAATATTTATCCAAAATTATTAATATTTATAATTTAAAAAATAATAAATAAATATTTTAAAAAAAAAATATTAAAATTTAATAAAAAACTATATTAGAATTTTTGGTTTTTTATTATAAAAAAAAAAACTAAAAAATATTAATTTATTAATTTAGCTATAAACTTAAATAAAATAATAATTAAAAATATAAATTTGCTATTATTAATAAATAAATACTTAAAAAAATTTGCAAAATATATTATTACATTAATAGTTAATATATTTTCTAAATATAATAAATTTATTTTATATTTTAATAGCAAAAATATAATGGCTTTTTATATATTTTAAATTAAACTATTGAAAAATATTCGATTATTTTAAAAAATAATAAATTTAATTATTTAATTTATATAAATAATAAATTTTATTTTAAAGGGTATTATATTTAAAATTACTATATTTTATATAAACAATATAAAAATCAAAAGTCTATATATAGATTATAATAAAAAAAAGATTTTTTTTGGAATTTAATACTATATATACAAATATTTATAAAATTTTAATATTATTATAAATCAAATAAAAAAAACTAATAATTTAATTTATATATATTTTTAGTTTTATTTTAATAAA